>JAQHUG010000126.1:4979380-4995430 GCA_028555095.1 Dicrostonyx torquatus | reverse complement strand
AGAGAGAGAGAGAGAGAGAGAGAGAGAGAGAGAGAGAGAGAGAGAGAGAGAGAGAGAGAGAAACCCCTGGTATCCAGCCTTCGGGTGAGAGGGAGCCCAAGTTATCCACATCAATAGAACCACATAGAGAAGAATTGAGGCTTCCAAATGACTACTATCAACTACGAGACATGTGACTAGACAAGCCTTCAAATGATTCCAATCCACACTGTTTCAGTCCTATGCTGAAGTTTGTATGTCAAGAAGACAAAATGTCCATTCTTGACCTTTCTGAATCTGGACAGGATTCACTAGTACAGTAAATGCTCAGCACTGTGCAACCATGTGGAGCTTTTATGAAAGGGAACTATGTATGATGAAGATAATGTCATAACTATTCCTGTACTGTTTGCTATGAAATTTCTTCCAAGTAGAAATGTTTACACTCTTGCTCTTAGCCTCCTCTTCTATAGTGTATCATTTTCAGTAAGCATTTGATCAACTACCTACCCCACAGCAATCAGCTTCCTACTGTTAGCTTAGTGTCTTTCTACTCTTTCTGTTTTGCAAGTACATTGTTTCACTCTTTCTAAAGACTTCTTGCTTGTACCTCCCCACCTGGTCTTTACCATAACTTGTGGCAAATGGAAACAGGCATGATAATAATACAGATTGAAAGCAAGGTCACAAGGCTTACTCTGGATATGGTCAGTAACTGCTAACCTTCTACCTTAAAGCTTTCCACTGCAAGAGCCCTCCTTACTGCAGCAGCTATGGAACCATCCCCTTCTTGAGCGGGTCATTCCAACCCCAGCTAGTCAGAAATACAAAGACAAAGTACATGGCGACGGGAGGGGTGAGGAAGACAGTTAAGGAGAAAGCCCCCCAGACACATGCACTCCATACTAGAAACATAGCTTTGGTTCATAATACGACAGAACTTGGCAACTAAGAGTAGGACAAGATCTAGTGTAGTATGTGTGTGATATCAAAGTAATACACCGAGACTAGACTAGATGTTGGCCAATCATCTTGAGCTCTACCTACACAGTTAAATCTGAAAAAGTTTGAAAGCCAAAATTAAATTAACCCATGAAAATAACAAGTCTAAAGCAGATTCCCTATCTCAAGATATTAATCATCAGGTTGAGAGCAGAGAATTAAAGCAATTGACAATTTTGGAGAATGGAAAGAGACTGGAACTAGAAATGGCCATACAAATGACAGATTAAAGTAGCTGAATTAATTAACATTTAAATTTAACACCGAAGCTGGGCATGGTGGCATTTGGGGAACTGAGGCTAAAGCAGGAGGACTGTAAGTTTGAGGCCACTCTGATTTGCAGTATCAGAGCCTGTCTCAAAACAAAAGCAACCAAGAAAACAAAATAAAAACCAAAACAAGGCTCAAATGACAACTCTTGTATTTATTTTACCACAACAGAAAACAAAACAATCAATGTGTGAAAGCACTAGATGTTGGCCAACCATCTTGAAATGAACACTGCTCTTGTCCATCTGTCCTGAGGAGAGAGTCTACATAAACAAAGGGAACACCCAGACAGGGTGTCTAAACTCTAACCGACACTTTGCTATTATGATGAATTATTTAACCTACTCTGAAATGTGGCTGCACAGCTTCTCTTAAGGGACCGCTCCCAGGACGCACTTAGGCCTTTATCATTAACAAATCCTTGACTATTCTCACTGACTATTCAGAGCCAAATCTGCTTTCAATGATAAATTATTTGCTATGTTCCAATTCTGTAAAATAACAAACCTCTGTTAAAGAAGAGCATACAATTTAATTAGTGTATTTGAAAGGTTCTGTAGATTTAATTGCATTGCATTCAGTTGAAATAAAGAAGACTGCCCTAACAGAAACATGCAAGAGCACCAGCAATCCTACAGTTCTTCACTGCCACATCAGAAAGAAGAATAAAGCAGGTAAAATTAAAATGTTAACATATTTCATTTAACTCAATGCATTCAACTCTAACATTTCAATATGTAATCCAATAGAAACTGAGATTTATTTAC
Source organism: Dicrostonyx torquatus (assembly GCA_028555095.1). Taxonomy (NCBI): domain Eukaryota; kingdom Metazoa; phylum Chordata; class Mammalia; order Rodentia; family Cricetidae; genus Dicrostonyx; species Dicrostonyx torquatus. Next base: position 4,993,412 of record JAQHUG010000126.1, on the reverse strand, counting down.
TTTTCATACCAAGTATCTGAAACTCAGTACATATTTTTACACTTACAGCACATTTCAATTGAGACAAGGCCACCAAGGTTTCCCACTGAGGCTGTGCATGAGAACCACTTCTGTTTAAGTGAACTGACCAGTTCCTACTCAGCCCGCATTTCACAGTCCGATGCTAGAGCACAACACAGCACACAGACCACAGCTACTCAAGCACACCGGTAGTCCTCTAAAACTCTCCACAGCTAACTGTATTATGCCCCCCCACTTTTGTCTTCTCACCCACAAACTTATCCTTGCCTGTGCCATGTTCCCTGGTTCACTTTGTCCACGGTGCACTCTGCTTGCATCTGACATCCTATCACATACTATGGAATTACAGTTCGTTTATTTATAAAGTTACCTCCCCACAGAATCAAGGGTAAGCCAGCACCCTTATAATTTAGGCATCCTAGAGTAAATATCAGTAACAAAGAATCCCTAAAATCTCATATGCTCATCTCAGCTCTGCCTGTGTTATGCATACAATGCAGTCCTTCCTTAGAAACCAACCTGATCTCCGACAGATGCGAAGAGCAGCATCACCCGCTGCTGAGTACATCAGAGATGAAAGCAAGAATCAAGCTTCACTTGTTTTTCTTTTAAGGTTTGCTCATTTCATGTAAGAAAGTGCCTGGTGCTCTCACTGGCCAGAGGAGGGCATCCATCCAATCCCTTGAGACTGGGGTTATAACAGCAGTGAGCATCATGTGGGAGCTGGGAATTATACTCAGGTCCTCTGGAAGAGTAGCCAGTGATCTTAACTGCTGAGCCACCTCACCCAGACTTTAAGTTTCTTAATAGCCAACTTTGCTATCTACTAATGTGATCTAAACATATAAGCCTTTATAACAAATACATATATATGTTTAGATGTGTTAACAACCTAAATTAATGCTCACATCCAAAAAAAACCTATTTAAACCATTATATTATTAAAAGTCAGCATAAATGGTCAATCCTACTGCTTCATCATAACATAACAAAAAAGCCAGTTCATAATTTATAGATGAGGAAACAGCAGAGTTTAGTTATCAATACCTAGAGGTACTGTATTCACATTGTAAATCCTTGTACCTGTCTCTTACACTAATTACAGTCTATCTTCAATGCATGTCGTATGAACTCATAAGAGCTGACTTCAGTTTTAAGGAATCAGATGTACATGTGCACACACATACACACATATGCACGCACACACGCACATACAAACACACATTGATGACAGCTGTGTCTGACGCTAACAGTCTATGTAGTACCAGCTACAGGAGAGGCTGAGGCAAGATTATCACCTGAGCCCAGGAACCTGGTGTTATGCACAGTTCAGGTGACATGATGAGATACTGACTCAATTTAGAAAAAAAAAAGTAATAACAATGCACAGAATGGTTGAAAATTTGTTTTAAGTATCTTAAAATTGAAAGCAGATATAGGAATTATAAGTTAATTCTGATGTTTTCATTTTTTTTTTGTTTTTGTTTTTTTCGAGACAGGGTTTCTCTGCAGCTTTGGAGCTGTCCTGGAACTAGCTCTTGTAGACCAGGATGGTCTTGAACTCACAGAGATCCACCTGCCTCTGCCTCCCGAGTGCTGGGATTAAAGGTGTGCGCCACCACTTCCCAGCTTCTGATGTTTTCTTAAATTTTAACTTATTTCAGAATAAAAAAGGAATAGAAACAAAATTTTAGACATCATCTTATTTTTTGCTGTTTTTAACTTTAAAAAATTACCCAGATTTGTATTAAACACTGGTAAAGCAAAATAATTCATCCTAGAAATTTGATGGTATATAAATATACAATTATTTCACATTATTACTAACTAGAAAAAAAGGAAAACTTGAAATCCCCAAAAAATATATTCTACCTGTACTCAAAATATAAAGAACTCAATAAAGACAGCTCAATTTTAAAAAATATGCAAAGTATCTACAGATATGCATCAACAATCAGTGAGCATGTACCCAATGCTTGGCATCCTTAGCTATTAGGAAGACACGAAGTAAAACCAAATTAGATTAGGCGCTGGAAAAAATATATGGGGAAATGGGAACTTTCATATCCTACTGCCTAGAAGTAAACACGATGCAGCCTTTAAATGGCAGTGGAGCAGAGCAGTTCTCAACGTGTGAGTTGATCGGATATTTATATTACAATCATAACAGTAGCAAAATTACAGCTATGAAGCAGCAACAAGCATTTTACGGTGGGGTGAGCACGCAAGAGGAGCTGTACTAAGGACTGCAGCATCATGCAGGCTGAGAAGCACTGCTTTAGCAGCTGCTCAGAAGTGGGAGTGGCCGTTGCACTGGGTCTAGAATCACCTGGAGATGTGACTCGGGTTTGGTGAAATAGGGAGTTCCAGTCTGTGGACTCGGACCCTGACCTGAATGACAACAAGAAGGGGTCTAAGTGGAGCACTCACGGCTCTCTGCTCGCTGGCTGTGGATGCTCCTGCCTCCACACACCGCTGCCACAGTGCACACCGCACCCTCAAACGCTGATCCAGAAGAAACTCTTCCGAAGCTGTTTCTGTCAGATTTTTGTCACAGCTACAGTAAAGTAACTAATAGGTCATGTATTCAGCAATTCTGTCCCCCGGGATTACACCAAGGAAAATGAACTCATATGCTGACCAAAAACCTGTACATCAATGTTCGCACCCCCATTAGAAAGAGCTCAAATATTGATGCTAAGTGAAAGAAAACGTGAACTACTAACACAGCATCAGTGTTTGTGTTAGTCGCAAGAGACGGCACACAACGCAGAGCGCAAGGGCGAACAACTCACAGAACAAGGAGGGCTTTCAGATGGCCTCGGCTCGGGTCCGCGGGCCACAGAGGGAGGAAAACCGACCGAACTCTGAAACTGTGGGCTACATTTAGGTACTCATGAGTTCCGAGAAGTTCTGCCTGAACTCTGCTTATCAATCCTTTTCATTTTAAATACACAGAAGAACGGACAGTTATCCCTGCCCCTTAAATTACTTCTATTCAGAGGCCAGCCTGGTTTACAGAGTGAGAGCTACACAGAGAAACCCTGTTTTGAAAAAAACAAAACAAAATTTACATTTATTCACACAGGACATTGCAATGTTTATTTAATTACAGATTTACTACATATTTAGCATACCACTTAATATTTAAAATGAAAATTAAATGACGACTGAAATTTAAGTGGACTTGTAAATGTTACACCTACCCTAACAGGTGAGGACGACTCCTCTGTGTTCCGTTTCTGGGACTCAGCGTCCACATCCTGACGCTTATTCTTCATTCTTTCTCTGAGGTCACCTGTAGGTCTTTCCGGTGACCTTTGATACAAACAAAACAACAAGATTCTGTATTTATATGATGTTTTATAAGAATAATATAAATTAATTAATTAATACTGGTGCAATTTTAAGTCTCTGGTGCCCAAATTTCTGAAAAATGTTTCAGCTTCAATAGTAAGATATAAAGATATGAACAATATTCAGACGTTTTCTCCCAGTGCCAATCAAAATGCAGGTTAGCTTCCATGGGGTGGTAAGTCCTGGGAATATGAGTACGAAACAATGAACTGAAGAAAATGAATAATGTTGTAGATAAAGGATAATAAGAGAGGTAATAGCATTCCCATCCATATATGTATGTAGTTGGATATACTACCAACTAGGAAAATATTTCATGCGCCTTAAAAATGAAAGCCAGCAGCCATCAAGATGGCTCAGTGGGTACAAGTGATTATCACTCAGGCTTGAAAGAGAGAACACTCCCAAAAGCTGTCCTCTGACCTTCACATTCAAATGTGGTATACTCACATGAACACACACACACACACACACACACACACACACACACACACACACAAACTTAAAAAAAGATCTCCAGTGGCTAATTTTCAGTTGTCCTACTAATGCTGTAGGCTTAGCAATCGGCACATATAATTTCAGGACTAGGTAAATTCTGTTTACTGATTAAATTATTTCTGTAAGAAACATTGTATCTGTTACCTTTAAAGATATTACAAAATCATAAGGGGACAAAAGGAATACTAAAAAGATCTTCATTATGCAAATTCAGTTTAGTCAAATATGTTCTGCATAGAAAATGTTTATCACTCTTAAGATTATTTTTTTGTTTGTTTTATGTATACGTGTGTGGTGACTGCATGTATCACTATGTATCATGTGCATACTGGGTGTCTGAGGCCAGAAAGGATATTGAATCCCCTGGGACTGGAGCCACAGATGGTTGTGAGTCACCATGTGGATGGATGATGGGAAATAACCCAGGTCTTCTAGAAGAGCAGTCAGGCCCTTAACCACCGACCTTCGCCTCCAGCCCCTAACAGATGCATATTAACACAGTGCCCTAAGAGGTGTGGCAAGCAGACGTCACAACAAAGCTTGTAGGATATTAAAATTTAAAAGGCCTTGAGAAAATTACAATTAAACCTTATTTAAACTTTACTGCATTAAGAAGGAATAGTTTTAACTTTAAAAAAAAAGTAAATTCTCACGCCTCCAAGTTCTGCTTAAGCAGAGATTTAATACAAAATTGGGGCAGTAGGGGGTAGGAGCTTTTTAGGAGTTGTTCAACCCCAGCCTCAGTCTCCTCCCAGGTGCGCACTGATTTGAAAGGCATGCAAATACATACACTTGAAAGCTAGTGCTTTATTAATCTTAAAAGATCTTGTCAATTTGACTGTTAAGACTACCCCAAGACAGAAAATCTGACTAAATATATGGTTCAATTTCAGCTTTTTAAACTAAATTGCAAAATTTGCTTGTTAATACTATAGAAAATGTGTGAATTCTCAGTTTACCTTCTGTAATTGCTGCTGTAACCTTTCCCACGAGGTGAAGGGCCATGTATGAACCTACAAGTATTTCCATAAAGGCAGCTGCCAGTCTTCAGCCAGTTCCGGCACTGTGTCTAGGAAACAGGTATTACTATGTGAATGTCTGAAGGAAAGACACTGCTGGGAAACATCAAATCAGAGTGACCCAAACACCAGCTAAGCACGTGCTGCTCAATACATAAAGGAATGATAAAACACAAGAAGGGGGGGGGCAGGGTGCAGCTACTCTCAATACATAAAGGAATGATAAAACACAAGAAGGTGGGGGGTAGGTTGTTACTGGAATGGGTCATGGATAGGAACAAAGTTCATTGTATATGTAAGACAAACAAAGACATTATATCACAATGAGAAGTTGACAAACCTTAGCCTCTCTTTCAGATCAAAATTCATTGTATATATAAAATAAAGACATTATATCACAATGAGAAATTTACAAACCTTAACCCCTCTTCCATTTTTTTCTAAAGTAAAATTTGCTAAACTAATCCTATCACAAAACAACTCATTTTCCCTTATAATAGCAATTAGAACTTCAATAATAGTATTTTAAATGTTCCCCCAGTACATAGGATTGAGGGTGGGATCCCTTTGTATCTAGGTAAGGGCTCTGCCACTGAGTGACATTCCTAATCCCTTCCAACAAGCTCCCCTCAGTGTAACAACTCACCTCTGCTGTGCTGCCAGTGCTGGGTCCCAGCCTCTCAAATACACTAGGTCTTCTGGATGTACTCTCAGATATGGTCTTGGTGTTTTCCACTGTAACCTTCCTCCTAATTTTTGACATTTTGAACTACTTTAACCAAAAAAGAGAGAGTTAAAACAGTAAATCTTTTACACATTTTACACATGAGCCTAAAAATTACAACTAGATAAAGCTATGGGTAACACTCTAGAATCACGAGTGTCTTCTTGGAGCACGAACAGAAGGATGCAGAAGAGGACACCAGTAAGCACGCTGCCTGCTAGCGCACGCTTTCTAAGTCTGGAATCTGTGGGCTGGACCTGGACCCCTCTGTCCTGGACATTCAACTACAATTGTTACCTTATGCGCTACTTATAAAAACCTTTGTAAAATTTGGTAGCTCTATCCTTTACGGGAAGATTGCTAGCTAACAACCGGCTAACTAAAAAAGATATGTAAGTCAAAGAACATGGGAACTAAAACCAGGCGAAATCTTAACTGAAAGCACAAACAGCTCTTTATACTGTTTAAGCGGCTACAGAAGTACTGCTTCAAATGAGCATGGAAATGTCTGGGGTGGCGTTGCAGGAAGCTGAGGCAGGAGAATCTCCAGCTTACAGCATGACCATGTCTGGAAGAAAATCAAAAGTAAAACAAACAAACAACAGTCTGGAAGAAAAGTGGATGCCATTTAAGTATTCTTTGCTGCAGAGTTCATGGAAAGGCAATTTGATCAAGAAGGTTAATTTTTCAGAAATACCAAAACCAAAATTCTCCAAGGTGTTTCTACAATCCAACACACAATACCATAAAAGTCAAAGGTGCTAAAAGTAAGGAACGGGTTGTCATTAGCAATAAGACACAAAAATTGCAAAAGTACATAAAAAGCTAAACAAAGCATTAAAAAAACTATACTCAGAAAACTAAACCAATCACTTAATAGAAAGTAAAAATTCAGATGACAGCACATGCTAGGAAACAAATTCCAGACCAGGTAACAACTCATACTGACCTACTAAAAAAAAAGAAACTGTCTCATGAGCAAAACCAAAAAAGCTAAACTTCACAACACTTTATATCACCTAAGCATGGGCAGAAATCTTAATTGTCAAGTTATCAGAAAGAGCCATGGCAGCAAAAAAAAAAAAAGTAAGTTCTACTTGGTATACTAGTCATGTATGTACCTGTGTATTTGTGTGTGTATGTTTGTGTGTGTAGGTGTTTGTGGATTTCCTGTGGCCTAGTTTAGCCTCAAATTCAACATACAGCAGAGGATAATCTTTTAACTTATGATCCTCCTGCTTCCATCTCCAGTTTTACAATTCCAAGATGTAATTCCACGCCTAGTTTGTATGCTGGGGATTAAACACAGGGCTTCCCTACATTCCCAGCAACAGAACTAGTTTTGATAAAGATTACAGGTGCTCTTTAATATGGTTTCAAATAAAGATATATTGCTGAACATGAAACCACCGCAGCACCAGCTGGGTGTATGAGAGGGCCTAGCACTCAGAAAGCTAAGGCACTATCAGAAAGCTAAGGCATTGCTGTGAGGTCAAGGCCTGCCTGGAATAAACAGTAAGAGCCATAAATAAATAAATAAATAAATAAATAAATAAATAAATAAAAGGCCAAAATTTCAATAGTGATTATCAAAACATTCCACTTAGGTAGGTCACTCAGGTCATAGTCTGGTAGATTCAAAAAGTGACAACAAAGTTTGATAGGTGAGAAAAGATGGCAAATCAAAAAGAGGAAACCATAAAATGATACATCAAGGTAGACTTACTTAATTGGTAGACTTAATTAAGTTTATAGTACTAACTCTTTATCATAAAATGTAACCATTCTTTTAATACAACAGAAACTGGGAAATAGCTCTGAAGTAATAAGATGCTGCACAATATTGTAGAATGCCACATAGTGAGCAAAATCAGTTATATCAGTCATTCTCCAACAAAAAGAATAAATTAGCCAAATATACATTAGCACCAACATAATGTCTATCTTTAATTTTTCTTGAACTGATTTTTCAGCCCAAACATAAATGTGTAGGGAAAATGCTGCAAAGCCATATCATATACCTAGTTGATTATGGGAAGGAACATAAAAGAACAGAAAACTTAGAGAAGTGGTGTGGGAAAGACCGAGAAAACAAGAGCTTTGATTAACTGAGAAAACACCTAGAAATATAAAATTTCTATCTATGTAGAAGGCAACAGAAGTAAATGTATGTTAGCCATGTGTGGTGGCTCACACCTTTAACCCTAGCACTTGGGAGACAGAAGTAGGTGTACCTGAGCCCAGCCTGGTCTACAGAGTGAGTTCTAGGACAGCCAGAGCTACACAGAGAAAACCGGTTGGGGGGGGCATGGGGCAGAAAAGTTTGAAGACAAAAATGCATCTTAAAATACCATTATATTATTATAACCAATATATGAGTGCACAACATGATCCTCAACCATTGAATAAAATTGAACCGATTCTAAGTTCCCTGATGAACTTGCTACAGGCTATTCCACTATTCGGATCTTTCCCCTGCTAAGTAGATGGTCTCACCCTACAATACCTCCAGCAAACTCACTTCTGGCCTTTACATTTCCCTCTATCATGGCTACCAGTGAGCATAGGTTAGCTCTGTCCCCAACATGTCTACCCTAATGTAACTCTACTTCCAACACCCCTCCATGCCCAAAACAATATTCCACCAATGCAAGAAGCTATTTGTGATTGCTAGTCTTGGTTATCAGCTTGGCTACATCTGGAATTAACTAAAACCCAAGGGGCTGGGTCCACCTGCGAAGGAATTTTCTTGATTGAATTATAAGAAGTTTAAAGACCATTATAAATCCAGATGTTCTGAGGTGGGAAGATCCACCTTCAATTTGGACCACACCATCTGTGGCAGCTACAGAAAGGATAAGAAGAAAGTGTTTGCTCTTTGCCTGCTTGCTCTCATTCTTGCTTCTCTGGTAACAGAACCTACTTCTTCAGGATTCCAATGTACACTGAAGACCAGCTGAAACATCCGGCCCTGTGCTCTGAATAACCATTAGATTCTTGAACTTTCTTTCTATTGGGTGACAACCATTGTTGGACAAGCTGGACCACAGCCTGTGAACCACTCTAATAAATCATATATACATATATATAATTATAATTATATTTATTATATATAATAAATCATATACACACATATATCACCTAATATATTTTTTTCTATCAGTTGTTCCTCTAGAACAGAGGTTCACAAGTTGTGGGTCACGGACCCCCATGGGGTCGCATATCAGATATTTACATTGCGATTCATAATAGTAGCAAATTATAGTTATGAAATAGCAATAAAATAATTTTATGGTTGGGGGTCACCGCAAAATGAAGAACTGTAGTACAGGGTTACTACACTTAGGAAGGCTGAGAACCACTGCTCTAGAGAACTCTGATTAGCACACTATTTATTACTATATCTGAACTCTGACCATCTGTCATTTCCTTTCTTGGTTTTCTAAAGGATCCCAGTATTCCCTTGTTCTACCACTTCTTTACACACTGTCACCTCCATTTATATCACCACTGCTCTCCTCCCCCAGTCTACCTGCTGGAATTCATGGCTTCAGTTTCTCTTCAAACCTAGATGTCTAGATCCCACTGGAACGTTATGCCAAATGAAGTAAAAACTACAGACCACAACTTATAAGCTGCATCCCAGTCTTGTACTCTTACCAGTAAAAGCTGCTCACCATACAAACAGAATTCACTGCTTTTACAGAGAGCATGAAGCACTCAAGATTCTCCTGTAGGAGCTTGTCAGTTAGAACAACATATTGCTTGAACAGAGGACTATGGTTCAATTCCCAGCACACCCACGGTAGCTCACAGCCATCCATAACTCCATTTCCAGGGGATCCAACACCCTCCTCTGGCCTCCTAAGGCACCAGGCAGACAGGTAGTGCATATACATACATCCGGACAAAACACTCAAATACTCAAAACAAAAATAAACAAATCTTTTTTTACAAAAATTCACCTATAAGGTAATTTTCACAGGAAGTTTTATTCTTAGCTACTACTTAGTCTTCCAAATGAAGGGGAAATACAACAAAGTGAAAGATGTATTCTTCTTTTTCTCACAATCCTACAGTGCCAGATTATGTCACAGAATTACACTGTATTTTGGTAACAGATCTAGATTATAGAGGACTAAAACATGAGCCACAAAAAGTAAAAATAAGAATTAAAGACATCCGTCTGGAATAAATCTTCCTGCTTCAGCTTCTCAGGTTCTGGTATTACCGACATATGCTACCACAGTGGTCCACCTCTGATCATTTGCTAAAGTTTGGATGAGTGTCCCCCATCCACCCCGCAAAAGACTGTCAGGAAAGGCTTGGTCCTCAAGGCAGTGGTAGCAGGGGTCTGTGGACCTTTTAAAAGGTAAGGCGTAATAGGAAATCCTTGCATCATGAGGCAAATCGAAGCAATTCAAGTGAACTATGGAACCTGTCTGTTCATCTCTTCTTCTAACTCCACTTCCTGGTTTGTGCCACCCACCCAAGAGGCACAAAGCCATAGATGCAACCCTGGACATAAGTCACTAAAGCTATAAGCCAAAACTAGCTTTCTTTTCTTCCTAAGTATCCTGTCTCAGGAATTTCATTACAGTAACACAGTTGATTAATACACTGTCCTCCATAAAACTCCTACTAGCAGTCCATAATACAACGCTGTCCTCAACATTAGTAGCCACAGCTATGAGTCTACATGAATAAACATGCTGTTTGCACAGAAAATAATACAACTTAAAAGCTCATTTGTCATAAAAAAAATACATAATCAGCAACACACCAGAAAAAAACATTTACTTTCATATATTAAACCAAGTAATCAACTGATGTGAAAATCAAAAACTTCAATCCTAAATGCTGGGTTCAAAGAAAGATGAATCCTACAAAAGAGTAGACTGTAGATTTGATAGATTAATGAGATAGATATGAATGCTTCAAAATGGAGGAGGAATATTAGACTCAAAGAACCAGACTTGTAGATGCCAGTGTCTTCCCAACCACAGTGACTGTAAACCAATAACTTCTTAGTAAACTGACTCTTGTCTGAAGATGTTCCTTTATTTGGTACTCAAATTATTCTTTGGTTTAAGCTGTCATCACCTATTTCATCATGGCTTTCTCAAATATAAGAATTACCAAATCCAAACAACTATGCAGTTATTTTCCTGTATCTATTCTCCTTTAGAATTTAATAAATATTTGGAGCTTTCATAACTCCTTTCAATTAAAAAAATCAAATTCTCGGGCACAAATGTTAAGCCTATTAAGACAGAAAATTATGTCAAAGATGAGAACTGCTCCCCTTCTTCAGGGACCAGTGAGTTCCACACCATAAGCACAGCTGACAAAGGAGCACCACAGAGGCGGCTCTTCTTGAATAACCACTTCCAAGGACTGCTAAAATCTGTCAGTAAAACATATGCTAACTGAGAATCCCTTATCATAAATGTTTAAGACCAGATATATTTTGGATTCAAATTTTGGAAAGTTAAATATCTCGAGGATGTGACCTAGGCTTAAATTCAAAATTCAAACTTAAGTAACAGTGATAACTGAATAAAATGTCCTGATCTATGTCACACTGTGCTTCAGTATTCTAAATTTATATTATAGACATTGAACTGAGGTCTGTGTGTACATCTCCAATCCAAGCATTAACAAGGCCTGTCCTTGCTTAGCTTCTGAGACCAGGTGCATTCAGGGCGTTATGGTTGTGGACAGAATATATATATATATCTCAAAATAAGCAGTTAATGTTCACTCTGAATCACCAATAAACAGAACATAAATAAAAAGCCTGTATCTTTGGATGAAAAATATTCAGGGAAATAAAACTACACAAAAGTGTACTTTTATTTACATTATTCCTAAACAATCTAGTATAAAACTACTTATATAATATTTACATATTATGTATGAGAAGTAGAGAGATGATTGAAAGCACACGAGATGGGGACATGTTCAAAGATTATGTAATTTTCTAGAAGGGATTTGAATGTCTGTACACTTGGGTATCTGAGCCACCTGCCATGGGTGGATGTCCACTGTGTGTTTTGTGCAACTGCAGCCTACCCGAGGCTCACACTGAAACTCAGGTTTCAGGGCACAACCGTTTCCACACAAACTGCTACTCACCTGTATCACCTTGCTAAGTCCGCAGCTGAAACTGTCATCTGATACAATTAAGCCATTACGAAGCTGCAAGTTTTCGGAAACCTATACACTGTGTTGTAAAATATTGTTTCTTGGATACTGGACTTAGTAATGCCAAAATTACATAGCAAAACTGAACACGAAGGCAGAACCACATAGTCATTTGGACTTAACTAAGCCAAATGACTTTTGTAAAGAGGTTTGGGGTTTGTTGTTGTTGCTGCTGCTGTTTTGGTTTTCTTGTAGCCTTTGTTTTGTTTTGTTTTTCGAGACAGGGCTTCTCTGTGTAGCGCTGGCTGTCCCGGAACTCGCTCTGTACACCAGGCTGGCCTCGACCTTACAGAGATCCGCCTGCCTCTGCCTCTCAAAAGCTGGGACTAAAGGCGTGCGCCACCACCGCCCAATATCACAGACTTTTAAAAACCTTAAATGCCAGACTTAAAGTTCCAAACCAGAAGAGATTCCACCTGTCAATAATTGTCAAAGTTCAAACTATCTGAAGACTCGTAATAAAACTAACTTAAGATACTGCCCTGTACAAACAAGATCCTATCAATATCATCAAAGTCTTCTCAACTCTGAATACTTTTCCAACCACATAAATGCTAACCTACTTAGAAAATGATACTGTCAGATATACATTATCGTCTCATTCCACCTCCGCCCCCCTCCGTCACCGCTTCTGGTAAACAGTTGTCAAAAGTGACTAGGGAGTGGAAAGATAAAAGCAGCGCTCCTACACTCCCAATAGTATTTATTGCAGCCGGGAAGTAAGCAAGACCAAAAAACAATCAAAAGTTAGGTTCTCCTCTGTCCGACAGTTCTAGAAGACGGGAAGAAGGTAACTCTAAATCCAAAACTGCACCGCTGCACTTTGATCACATACAAATGAGAGCCCCGCGCCAGGGTATCCAAGTCCGCCTGCCCCCTGACAGACTCCAGAACCACAACCACAGCAACAGACACGTCTACGTCCTGGAGCTACAGAAGAGGGAAAAGGGGGGATGCTCAAGCAGAATTCAGAAGAGCGAGTAGCATAAACCGAGAGAGGATGGAGCGCACAGCGCCAACCTCCCAACTGAGTCCTGCCCAGCGCCTCTCCCCATCAGCTCCCAGGACGCTTACCTCCTCTCCGAGCACCCTTAGCAAGCGCAGTCCTCAGGCGTCCCCGCCGCCTCCGCTCCGAGGAGCTGGGGAGCCGACTGTCCCCGCGCCCGGCCCCGGGACGACGACGAGGAGGACGTGCACGCGCGGCTCCCAGGAACCGGTCCTCCGCAGGCTGACGGACGCCGGGAACAGGGAACAGCGGAGCCGCCCGGATCCTCGCCAGGCTTCCAGAGAGCTCGGGACGCAAGAGGAGACGCACAGAGGCCGCAGCGGGGCAACGGGCTGTGACCGTAACTCGGCCAGGCCGCTAGACAAGGCGGCATCTAAACGCCACAGGAAGTCGCTAGTTTGCCCCGTTTCGCCACAGGCCAGGCGACTTCCGGCCGTCAGATTAGTCGTCAGCGAGTAAGTCCCGCCTCCCCGACCACGCCTCCTGGAGTCTCGGGAGTAGTGGGGCTTGTGGGCGCCTCCTGCTTACTCTGATCTGGGGAAGGAAACTGAGAGCTGGCTAGGGAGAGCTGAGATCCCCAATTAATTACAGATGTTCTCGATTTAACCGTTTTCCAGTGCCTGAGTGCCACTTTGTTACTGGCAGTAACCACAGCCTGGCATGCTTCAGAGCTGCAGAATTTGACATCCGCTCCTCCCCGTCCTGGGCATGTCGCTGGAGCCAAAGCTGTGCAGAGTTTGTGCTTTCAAGAACACGAGCAGAGACTGAAATTTTGAAGTGGAAATCTTTTAAATGCTTCAGAGTGCCTTTGCTTTTGCTGCTTGGATCCAACGATCTGCATAAAATTAGTATTAAATTTGCTTAAGAGGGACTGGAGAAACGGCTCCAACCGTGAAGAGCTGTTGCTGCTCTTGCAGAGACTGCGTTTAGTTTCCAGCACCCACATGGCTACTAATAACCTTCTGCAATTTCAATAACAGTGGACCCAGCGCTTTCTCTGGGGTCCAGCACGAACTCGGTGCTTAAAGTCGCTCAGGGGAACACACACACACATAAAAATAATAAGTCTTAAAACTGCTTAAGATAGCTGGTCATTGTAAATCAGGGTGTGAGGGAGTTGGAAATCAGTATCTAGCACCTTACAATAAAAAGATTAAAATACACATGAGCCGCCAGGCGGTGGTGGCACACGCCTTTAAT
>JAQHUG010000126.1:4953102-4964657 GCA_028555095.1 Dicrostonyx torquatus | reverse complement strand
CACATATATGTGTGTGTGTGTGTGTCTGTGTGTGTGTGTGTGTGTGGAGAGAGAGAGAGAGAGAGAGAGAGAGAGAGAGAGAGAGAGAGAGAGAGAGAATAATGATAAAAGAATAAAAGGCTGTGAAGTTGAGAAGGAGTAGGGGAGGAGACCCAGAAGAAGTTGGGAAATTGTGCCTATACAGTACTCGTATATGAAAGCTTCAATATATATATATATATATATATATATATATATTGTGTATATATATTTATACACAATTGTGCTGAGCAATAGCATCAATATCCTAACACACACTTCCTGCGCTTTTGTCTCTGCAGGAAGGAGAATTCCAGAAGCAGAATCGCTGCTCAGAAGTGAGTCATTTAGATAGTCATGCTTCTGCCAGGCGATTCCTAGAGAAGAGCAGTGAGGAAACTGCTCTTTCCACCAGCAGTGTGCACGCCTCTTGCTCATAGCGAGATCATCTTTTTTTTCAGTTGCACCAGTCTGAAAACTTTAGAAGACCTTTTTTAATTGACATATTAGAAAGTTTAATTTTCTTTCCAGATCAGCGATTTCTTGGCCCATCTGATCTGCCTCTTTTCTACTATGGTGAATGCGGTTTTTGCAAACACTTGTAAGAGTGTGTGTTTCATTGTCCTGGGGGGATACCTAGGAGAGGGATGGCTGAATCACATGGCAATTTTACATTTAAACTTTTAAAGCATTTCACTTATTTGCATTATTAGATTTCAAGCAATTCTCTGGCATTCATTTGTGAAGCGTGTCCCATCTCCGTGAGTGTGTCATCTAATAACACATTGCTGTAGTGAGCATTGAAATTTACATCTAGTGAAGGAATTGTATTAGTGAGGTAGATGGTTGAAGGAATTGTGCCTGACACACAAAAGACAACAGGTCAACAGGAAAGCAACCCAGGTGACACCCTAAGGAGAAGGGCAGATGAGGCCAAGCTGATGGCTGTCTACCGGGCCTGAGATGGATGAAGACTCAGCTCTTCCCCTCACTTTGCCTGAATGACCTGAAGTTTTCTTTCCTAAGTGTCCTAAATAACAACAGCTACCACAGCATGAGCCAATGACCACATAGAAAATAAAGTAATACACAGAAGCCTGTCAGAGGTGGTGCATTTTTCATAGCCATACCCACCACTGTTAGAGGTACAGGGAAAAGATGTCACCACCCTTTCATCAATCTCTGTACAATCCAGATAATATAGAACTCAGCCAACAGCAAAGATGCACTTGGCCCAATAGTAGGTACCATTTAGTCGTTCAAGCAAAACCCAATTCAGCAATTTAAATTTCAAGTTTCACAAGTAATGTAGGACACTGGTTAAGGGACCAAACAATACACTGAGTCATTGGGACATCAGAAACAGTACAATACAACCCTTACAGCTAGAAAAGAGGTCCAGCCATTCAATCCTGTAACTATTACAATAAATAATGTAGGCTATGCAAATAGATGAAAAGAATGAAGATGCATTCTGGGAGGCATTTCAAGTTGAAACTTCTGAAAGTCCTGTCAGCGGAGCAGAGAATTTAGGGTTCAGGTGAGTGAGAAGTTTATGATTTGGTAACAGAGAACCTAAGGGAGAGAGAGAGAGAGAGCGCGGGCGCGTGCACACTCAGAAGGTCTGACGAATTAGAAAGAAACACATCTGCAAGCCAAGAAATATAGTAGAGTTTTTTTTAAGTGTGTAGAACAGCTGCAAGACTTAGGGAAACAGAAGAGGAAATGAGGAAGTCATATTTAGTGGCTTCTGTCTTGTCGTTTATTGTCCATGGTGTTCTCTATGTGTCGCGGTGGGAGAACACTATTTCTGACACTTAGAAGATGAACACAGGAGAAATCTGTCAAGCCAGGGATAATGTGCGACTTAGTCACGTAGCCAACGATGTTCGACCCTCACCTGGTTGTTGGATCTCACACACTAGCTTTAACTTTAATCAGAATGATGGAAAAGGCTCCTGGGGGAATAAAGAACCATAAACCAGACCCCGAGACTCGAGTTGGAGGCCAGTGGGTTAAGAATAAGCAGAAAAGATAAGATGGAGCAACCATATTCTGAAATCTAAGGAAGAGACAGAAAGAGATGGGTATCCGGTATCAGGATGCAGACTGTTTATCTAGTCCTCCAGGCCGATTGGCACATGGGGGTGTGCTGGATGGAGCTCCTAGGAGACACTGTTCCTACCAGGTCTACATCAACTCAGGTGAGGAGAAGCAGGAAAATGATGAGGATGGAAGGGCCAATTTTGTAGGCAATGAGAAGAGAGTTCTTCAGGATAAAGTAGCAAATTGAAGTTAACAAAAGGGCGGGTTGTTGGAGAAAGTGTTGGGTGCGGTGTGCTGCTCAGTGTGTATTTACTATGATGACCAGCTGGGTCCCAGCTGTGTCGATGCAGCTGTGACACACCAGCCTCAGCTTCTGCTCTTGCTCCTGAGAATTAGTGAGACATAGAGAGAGGGGCATGACTGGCCCTGGGCTTCTTAAGTGAATTGATACCTTCACTGAGTGTGGACTATATGGGTTTTACGGTATTTATTAGGTCTAAGAAGCAGTAAACGACTTAAAAGCTAATGTTTCAATTCAACTTTGACTCTAATGACTTTTAAAGTAGAATCTACCCATACAAAACATATTTTGAACCTAGGGCCATTGAAATAACCACTGAGTTACAAACTATTTGAAAGTATTTGAATTGACTTTTCTTCCTGCAGGGCTTTGAAGTATTTTCAGAGACCTGGGTTAGTTTTAGGTGGACCAGGTTGGAATGTCTTGAATGCTCAGTGGGAATGACTGACATGATTATCGACTTGAGTACAAAAGCGTCTACTGAGTAGTAGCATTAAGATAAAATACTTGGGGGCTGGAGAGATGGCTCAGAGGTTAAGAGTATTAACTGCTCTTCCAGAGGTTATGAGTTCAATTTCTAGCAACCACATGGTGGTTCACAACCATCTACAAAGAGATCCAATGCCCTCTTGTGGTGTTCAGGCAAGCATACAGGCAGAACACTGTATATATGATAAATAATAATAAATTAATGATAAATAAATAAATCTTTAAAAAAAGATAAAATACTTGACGGTAAAACCCTCAAGCCATATTTTGTTCCCTATCTCTCCAGAGTTCAGGTTCTCATGAACAACTTATGACTATTTATAGAAGAAATAAAATAATTTTACAAAGAGTCAGCAAATGGGCAGAGGGTGGCTGTATAACAGGAAGAAAAGGCATTGTGTTGAGAAGGAAAGGTATTGGGGGAACTTTTCAAAAATGAACCACTGCCGATATGGACAGATGTTCCATTTTGGCCATTTTCAGCATTAGAGAGAGGTGAAAATAAACGTTCGCTGTCTTGCAAGTGCCTTCTTTCTCCACTAGTTGACGGCCCCTTTGTTAAAGCTATCCAGCCCGGGTCAGGTTCAAGGCAACCAGATGACTGCCCTGATGAGGCCTGGGTGAGATGGAACCAATCTCATCTGGTCCAGAGAGTTTCAATGGTGGGTGGTAACTGTTCCATAGGCTAGGAGATGCTGTGGTGCTGTTGAGTAACAGTTTCCTTAGAAGCTCTTTGAAACCCAGGAAGTTCTAGACGGAGACTTATTAAGAAGACTTAGGCAAGGTTGGAGAGATGGCTCAGAAGTTAAAAGCACCGATCTTCCAGAGGTCCTGAGTTCAATTCCCAGAAACCACATGGTGGCTCACAACCATCTATAATGAGATCCGGTGCCTTCTTCTGGGATGCACACTGTATACACAATAAATAAATAAATAAATCTTTAAAAAAAGAGAAGACTCAGGCAGTCTGGTGATATGGCACACACCTTTTATCCCAGCATTCGGATAACTCAGGAGTCTCAGGAAAATCCTGAGACTGACCTCACACACAAGGTCCCTCATTGCCAAGCAAGCACTAAAGATTTCTGGGGAGACAGGAACCAGATGAACTAACTGGATGACGATCAGACTAGACAGTCTGCCCACAAGAACACCCTTCAACCTGTAGAGCTGCCTGAAAGTTGTGTAGTGGGCACGAGGGTTCCGGTGTTCACGAGTTGTCAGTTGTGCTGGGTGGGCTTTCAGTGATGACAGTTGCCTTTATGCATCCCTGCTTCTGGAAGCAAGCCTGTACCCACAGCACTGTAAGTAACCCCATTAAACCCACTGGTTCCTGAGCAGTATCCTTACATTGGTCCGGGGTTGCTTTGAAATCTGGGTTGAGTAGATACTGATTCACATCTCCCCTGAGACTCCTAACAAACTCAGATTTCTTGGAGAAGAGGGGGTGTAAAGCAGGTGGCAGTGGTTAAGAGTGTCGCATTTGTTGGGACCTAGTACAGGCGGAAATAGCTTTACATTTGATGTGTTCCCTTTGTAAGAGAGATTTAATCAGTGATGTCTTAAGGTTCTGACCGATATATTTTGTGGTACAGTCTTTGTGAAATAGTGTTATCAAAAAAGATAAGCTTTTTGAATTTTCTAGTATATATCTGTTTGCATGACCCAAGAATTCCAGGATGTGATGTGGGAAAATGCAGCTTAGTCATAATACAGTTGGAACCCTGGTCTATGGGGAGTACTTACATAGCCTATGAACCACAGGCAGAAGGCAGGTGAGATCCACTCTCTGGCATGGATTCCACAGTCAATCCATATGGCATTTTTTGCTCTTGGCATTGTTCCTGAAACCTGCGCGTGTGCGCGCACACACACATATAAATAAATAAACAAATATATAAGAAAGATAGAACACAAACAATATATCCCCATTTTGCTTTTTCTTTTACTCCATCCCTTCCAATGGCCTTACTGCATATACACTGTTCTCGGTGTTCTTAAAAACTTCTCAGAGCAAATTCAAAAGCTAGTGAGATGGAAGGGGCAGTTATTTAGGTCTGATGTGTGTGGGAACTGGGAATGAAGCTGAAGTCGGGACTCCTGTCCCTGCACTTCCTAGACATGCAGACAGAAAGAGAGGAAAAAAATATTGTTTTAAGTATGTCTTTACTTCTCAGAGGTCAGTGCCATCTGCTGGTGGGCAGTTGTCTGCAGGAAGAATAGAGAGCTAGGGAATACAAACTCCCTCAAAATATCTCCGTGGGGTACACTTTTTATGGAATACTATTTCTCCACTTCACCCCCCAAAGGATGAATGTATCACCAGTTGATTCATAAAGCTGGTCCCATTAGATTGGGAACAAGGACTTTGATCTGACATACAGGGTGGAAGGCTAGTACATGGTGTCAACACTGTGGAGCAAAAAGAATCAGTTTTTACAAACTGACAACCTTTGACCTCTTTAGAAAGATTCTCAAGGTCAAGCCAGTTAAAATCCCTGCAGGGATGGAGGCAACTGATGGCTTTGAGGGAGGGAGAGTAAGTTTTCCCCAGGGATGAGGCCCCTGAAAATCTACCATAGTCTAGTAGATGGTCCTATAACCATGCACCTACAGGCAGCACTAAGTGACAGAGAGAGAGACAGAGACAGGGAAAGAGGGAGTGGGAGGAATGGACAGAGAGAGAACACATGAAACTGGGAAGGAAAGGAGAGAAACAAGAGAAATTGAATGGGAGGGAGGGAGGGGTGGATTTATTTTTTTTATACCACAACATGTTATATACATGCATGAGATTATCAGCGAAAAAGAATTCTCAAGAACATTTCCAAAATCAATCATAATTTATTTGATCTAAAATGTTGTTCCCTATTTCTATTTTGTGTGTATGGGTTCTTCCTGCAGGTATGTCTGTACCACATGTGTGCCTGGTACCCTCAGAGGCCAGAAGAGATGCTGAATCCCCTGGGACTGGGGTTCCAGACAACTGTAAGCCACTGTGTAGGTGCTGGGAATCAGATCCAGGTCCTCTAAGAGGGCAGAGTGCTCTTTACCACTGAGCCAACTCTACAGATCCCCATAAATTTGGTTCTTTAAAATTAGTTACAAAAATAAATTCAGGATATGGAGTAAAGGGAGAAGAACTATAAATTCTAACAAATATGTAGAGTAACCAAAAGAAGAAGAAAAGTGGTCATTTACACCATCCTGAGAAGGCTTCTGTGCTGGCTCGTCTTAAGTCAAATTGACACACACACTAAAGTTATCTGAAAGTAGAAAAGCTCAATTGAGAAAATGTCTCTATAATATTTAGCTGCAAGGCATTTTCTTAATTAGTGGTTGATGGGGGAGGTCCCAGGCCATTGTGGGTAGTGGCAACCCTCGGTTGGTAGTCCTGGTTTCTATAAGAAAGCAGGTTGAGCAAGCCATAGGAAACAAGTCAGTAAGTAACACCCCTCCATGGCCATCGTCTCCTGCCTCCAGGTTCCTGTCCTGTTTGAATTCCTGTCCGGACTTCCTTGAAGATTAACGGTAATATGGAAGTGTAAGCCAAATAAACCCTTTACTCCCTGCCTTGCTTTTTGGTCATGGTGTTTCATCACAGCAATAGAAACCCTAAGTTGCCTTTTCCTAATGTGCACTTAAGCAATATTTAAATAAGGGGAAAAGAAAAATGGCTACTAATACTCAAATCATCTAATCAAACAGATTTGGTTGATTCCATCTAGTCAGTGTCAAAGTCCTCACCTGTCCAGGGTAGTTGCCTCACTTGGTCATTCAATCTTTCATTCATATTTATGTATATGCAGTTTTAGGGATAACTTGCCTGTTGGCTCAACAGTGACAACATTGTTGGTCTGCAGAGACTTACATTGTGTGTACATCCTCAGTTAAGTAAGAGTAAAACTTGATGCAACCAAGCAGGATGGATGATTTTCCCCATGTGTGCATTCAGCTTCCAGAATCCAGTTGCAAGATGCACACAAAACAAGTAAGGGTCATGGGTGGGCATGTCATGACAAACAAGAAAGTGTCATGGGTGGGCATGCCATGGCAAAACAAGAAAGTATCATGTGTGGGCATACCATGGCAAAAAGGAAGTGTCATGGGTGGGCATGCCATGACTAAACAAGGAAATGTCATGGGTGGGCATGCCGTGGCAAAACAAGGAAGTGTAATGGGTAAGCATGCCATGATGGTTCCCATGGAATTAACCTATGAACTAACTGAATCGCTAAAGGAACCCATATGCCTCACCTCTGCCTTGAGTCTGCCCTAGAAGTTCCTGGAAGGACAGATTGAACCTGAGATATCCTGATTCAAAGTTGTCTTTGAGCAGCTACAAACACCTCCTATTACAAGTGAGTATGTGTCAATTCTGTGCACTAAAGCAAATGTATCTTTCTATTAATTACATCTCTGCAGAGAGTTTCCTTAATTTTTTTTGTTTGTTTTTCGAGACAGGGTTTCTCTGCAGCT
This sequence comes from Dicrostonyx torquatus, assembly GCA_028555095.1. Taxonomy (NCBI): domain Eukaryota; kingdom Metazoa; phylum Chordata; class Mammalia; order Rodentia; family Cricetidae; genus Dicrostonyx; species Dicrostonyx torquatus. The sequence goes on along the minus strand of JAQHUG010000126.1, from coordinate 4,957,324 downwards.
TTGGAGTCAGTCCTGGAACTAGCTCTTGTAGACCAGGCTGGTCTCGAACTCACAGAGATCCTCCTGCCTCTGCCTCCCAAGTGCTGAGATTAAAGGTGTGCACCACCACCGCCTGGCTTAGTTTCCTTAATTTTTTTTTAAGGGTGAGAGTGTAGGTGAAATCAGAACTACAGAATGGAAGGTGTGATCAGCAAATTTTATCATGTGATTTTTCTCGCATCCACACTCACTGATATTCCCTAGGCGTAGTTCATTCAAAGAAGAGACTTCACCCAGGGCCATATTACTCTCTTCTATATATGGATATTGTTGAGTACAGGGTTGGAAAGAAGCCTCCTGGAATGGTATAGATGGCAATATTTAACCCTCTTTTCTTCTTGTTTGGGTTACTCTAAATATTCGCTAATTTTTATGACCCTTCTCCCTTATTTACATATCCTGAAATTAGTTTTGCAACTAACTTTTAAAAATCAAATGGTTCTTCCACATGAGTCTGCAACTGGAAGTACATAACCACCCGGGTGGTGGCCGAGGCAGCCACTGCAGCATCGCTCTGCTCCCTGGGTTTCCTGGATGGTGGCTCAACTCTTAACTTCGGTTTTTCAAAAGCTAGGCTACTGTTTGTCCAAGAACAACTCGAGATACACAGTCTCTCCCACCAATCTGAGGAGGCAGTGATTTAGATAGAACTTGAGGAGTAACCCAGACTACTCCCATCATTTTATGAGTGTGGCCACTGGAACCCACAGAAAGTGGCTTATCTAGTTGTCTAACGTAACACGAACAATGGCGAGTTTGATTATAGAGAGGTTTTTTCACTCAAACTCATTACTCAAAGGGGGGAGTAATTTATTCCTAAGTAGCTGGACATTAACGTTAAGAGACACTTGAAATAAAAATATCTCCAGAACTCAAAGGAAAGTAGAACTATAGTGGTGTATTATTTGTGTTTTAATAAATAGAGCTTGTCTGAAGATCAGAGCAAAGCAGCCACACTTGTCAGCCACAGAGGTCAGCACTGGTGGTGCGCGCCTTTAATCCCAGCAGCCATACTAGTCAGCCACAGAGGTCAGGCACTGGTGGTGCGTGCCTTTAATCCCAGCAGCCATACTAGTCAGCCACAGAGGTCACACGCTGGTGGTGCGTGCCTTTAATCCCAGCAGCCACACTAGTCAGCCACAGAGGTCAGGCACTGGTGGTGCACGCCTTTAATCCCAGCAACCATACTAGTCAGCCACAGAGGTCAGCACTGGTGGTGCGTGCCTTTAATCCCAGCAGCCATACTAGTCAGCCACAGAGGTCACGCACTGGTGGTGCACGCCTTTAATCCCAGCAGCCATACTAGTCAGCCACAGAGGTCAGCACTGGTGGTGCGCGCCTTTAATCCCAGCACTAGGGAGGAATATGAGATGGGAGGAGACAGAGCTCACTCTTGGTCTCAGCCTGAGGATTCGTGGAGGCAGGCTCACCCGTTTTCAGTCTGAGGTGGAGGTAAGAGCCAGCAGCTGGCTGCTTTGCTTTTCTGATCTTCAGGTGGAACCCCAACATCTGTCTCTGGGTTCTTATTATTCATGCTACATAGAACTGAGCTATAACAAACACCACTGCATAGTTAACCTCACACTCTAAGTGACTCTCCTCGCGTACCTTTAGAACATAAAGTGGGCGCTTTTCGTATGATGAGCCAATGTAGATTTTCTGGAGCATTTTAGGATACCGTTCAGTTATAACGTCTATCCAGGAATAGATCTATGAAAACAGAAACTACAGGTTAGTCACGGGACAAGCTCACAGGACACCCCTCTCTGCAGACAGGAGAACTGAAGAACTGAGAACACTCGGGGTGGAGTGTTTGCTCTGCTGAAAAGAATAAACCAGAGTTTGGCTGAGTTCTAAATATTAGGGCAAAAGCGAAACAGCTCTAAGAAGCATAGAACAAGGAGTCAATCTTTAAAATGTGGCCTTGGAAATTATTGGCTTTTATCTAATCTTATTTAATGTCTATGAATGTATGTCTGTGCACCACTCGGGGGCTGGTGGAGGCCAGAAGAGGGCATTGGATCCTCTGAAACTGGAGTTGCAGACAGTTGTGAGTCACTGTGTGGGGGCTGGAATTGAGGCAGGTTCCATGGAAGAGCAGCCAGTGTTCATAACTGCTGAGCCATCTCTCCAGCCCAAACATTACTGTTCATTCATTTTCTAGTGCTGGTGATCGAATGCAGGGTAACGATAGATAAGAACTCTAGGGAGACAGAGGCAGGCGGATCTTTGTGAGTTTAAGACCAGCCTGGTCTACAAGAGCTAGTTCCAGTGCAAGCTCCAAAGCCACAGAGAAACCCTCTGTTTCGAAAAAACAAAAACAAAAACAAACAAACAAACAAAAAACTCTATCACTGAGTTATAGGCCTTGGACTTTTTGTTGTTTTGTCTTTTGTGACAGGATCTCACTATGTAAGCCAGGCTGGCCTCGAACTTATGATCTCCCCACCTCAGCTTTCTGAGTATTGACATTGCACTTTTGAGCCACCATGTCCCATTCCAGAGTTCCTTTTAGAGGCTTATCACATTGAGACTCTGTCTCTATGTGTGGGATTCTCCTCCCTGGCATCCTGGAGCTAGTATTATGAGGCTTAAAAAAAGGAATTCAGGGTTGGGGAGATTGCTGTTGCTATGGTGGTTGCTGAGCAAGTTTGAGGACCTGAGTTCAGTTCCCCAGCACCTGTGTAAAATGTGGGCACTACAGCATGAACGTGTAATCCTAACACTGGGGAAGGGAAAATATGTTGGGAAGGACCCAGGCAGGCAGATCCTTAGAGGTCGCTGGCCAGCCAGTCTAGCTGAGTCAGTGAGCTGGGGTTTAGAGACTGTGTCTCAAAAAATAATGTGGAAAGCAATTGAATACAATAATGTAGACCTCTGGCCTCCAAATACAAGCACATACATGAATGAGTTCACACATACACAAACACACACACACACACACACACACACACATATGTACAAATTCAGTTTTTAGGACCAAGGCAACCTGGACACCATTTCTGCACAGGAAGGATTTCAACATTATTGTGAGATTGTCGTGATGACACAAGGCAAATGTGAGGGGAAGCTGAGGAGAGCAGCTCCACCGTGGGAAGCGGCTGCATTGCAGACACTCTTCAGCGCAGAAGTCCAGGAGAATTTGAGGCTCTATGAAAACTACAGTGGAAGGAAAAAAACATAATTTCTGGGGCTGAGTTTAGCAACTCCTTCAAAACAGGTGCTGCGTTATCATCTGGTTTGGGATAGCTGGGACCAGACCTGGCTATGTCCTAATACAGACCAACTTCCCAGGTCCTCTTGGACCTTCTGAAGTCATGATGTTCAGCTTCTTGTTTTTATCTCCAAGAGCTTTCCTAGTGATTTCACACAGTTGTCTTGACTAATGGCAACAAGAGCACCATTTTTCTTGGGTTCTCTTGAGGTGGCATAATGAACAAGAGCATGAGTGAGTTCTTGTACCAACTCTGGGGACAAAGATGCTCCCGAAAGGCTTGTTCACCAAGTTTCTGCCACTGTTGGTTTCTAAGGCGTCGGAGACTTAACCACCAAAGGGTTATTCACTAGAATTCTATTTCCTACATTAGTTGTCCAGGGGTGAACACATCTGAGGAAGCTAGTGCATGGGCCAATTAATGTTGTAGCACTGGTGTTTCTGTAGACTTCCTCCAGTAGAGCTGTAGGGATTCAGTGTCTCTGATGAACTTTCTAGAATGTCTTGAGTGGAGGGCATGTTCAGGTTACCATAAGGAGAAGGAGAGAGAAGAGATCAAAGAATTTCCTGAGAGTAAAATCACCATGTACCTCGTGAATCTCTTAGGATTTGGAGTAGGGAGAGGAGAGATTTCAAGTACTTTCTGAAATATTATGGTGATGATATAGTGTATTTCCCCTACTGGTATGTTGAAGCCCTGATGCTCAGTACCATAGAACGTGACCATGCTGAAGTTCAGTGGAGACACAGATACAGTCTGAACAGTGTCCATCAAAGAACAGGACAGAAAGTGGCACATGGGAATGAACAGAGAAAAGCCACAAGTCCTGGTTGGGTTTTTGTTGTTGTTTTTTGTTTGTTTGTTTTGACAAGTTGGCATAAGCTAGAGTTATCTTGGAAGAGGAACTTTAATTGATAAATGCCTCCATCAAATTGACTGTAGGCAAGTATGTGGGGCATTTTCTTGAT
>JAQHUG010000126.1:4927441-4950520 GCA_028555095.1 Dicrostonyx torquatus | reverse complement strand
GCCCATTGCACATTTCTATAAGGACAAATGAAACAATGTGTGGGGCACCACACCAGGGTCACATATGGTGCACAGATATGCACTCAAGAAAAACACCAATGCACATAAAAGTAAATAGAATTCTTTGCAAGTCTGCCCATATTATGTATGTATGTATGTATGTATGTATGTATGTATGTATGTATGTGTGTTTGTATGTATACATGTATATTCATTCTATCAGTTCTGTTCCACTAGAGAACCCTGACTAGTACACCTTCCTTTTTTCCCTAGGTTTCTTGTGTCAGTTTTTTTTTTTTAATTGAAACAAGGAGACAAATAACTAATACCCACAGTGAATGGGTTTTGCTCATTAGGTCTAGGAATAGAGTAATCACAGAAAGAGGATGAATGAGAGGTTCTGGAGACCACTGAGTCTCAATTCAGATAAAGGACTAAAGTGATAAGAGGTTAAACGGCTTGTCATTGAGTTGGGCCTTAGGTCTTATCCCCAGTCTCTCAGAGAGCGCCATGCCACCATTTTCAATGTGTTCGATTTTCCCACAAAGCAATTATGCCATTTCTTGGCTAAGCACACAGTAGGTGTTTATCATAGCTGTTGAATGGACTCAATGGACGTAGCATAGGATACCCACCTAAATGGAATCCTGCTCACATTCAAATGGGCTTTAACGCTGTCGATGTCAGATGCATTCACAAAAAAATGCACTTCCTTTTTCTTTACGATGAATTCAGCTGTCACTGGCTGCCAGAGAACGACCTACAGTTTCCAGGAGGAGATTGGTAAATTGAAAGCTGAGTCATATACATCATTTGCACCTGTAGCGAGACCCACAAGAGCCACGTGTCTAAAAGGGCCGTGACGAGGACACCACCCAGCCACGGCCTCCACCCCCCCCACAGTAATATAGACACTCATCTAGCAGGAAGCCCTTGTTATCCACTGACGTTCTCCTTGCCAAATAGGACCCGGAACACCCTGGATGCTTAATATTTGATGAGAAGATGAGTACATTGAGAACTCTGCTGTGGAGGTGGTTATGTATTTCAGGTGCTTAAAAGAAAAATGAAATTCTCCCCAGGAAGGAAGTGAGAACTCTGCTGTGGAGGTGGTTATGTATTTCAGGTGCTTAAAAGAAAAATGAAATTCTCCCCAGGAAGGAAGTTTGATTACACATTGATTTTGCTTAGCAGAGATTCCACGTGTTTGATATTATTATCACACTAGTGTTTCTTTCTTTTATCTAATACCTCTGAGTATTTACATTTTTCTCCTTTTACGGCACTTCTCCACACTTTTATCAGGCTGGTTTCCTTTGCTCATTAGAATACCGCTTTGATAGCAACCAAGTAGATGTTACTAGTTTCTTTGTAAAGAAGAGCCAATTAAGCTAATTTGTCTAAAATCATATACCCAGTGTCAGAATAAGCAATGAGATTCTGAGGTTTAAATGAGAACACGGTATTGTGACGTATGTGTGAAAATGTCACAGCGAAACTCAGCTTTTTTGTAAGCTAACTAAACAATGAAATTAAAAGATAAATGAACATAATAAAGTAAAATAAGTTTTGAATTTTTTTGCGGCTCTTTCTCTGGAGATATTTCATTTTTATCTTGGGAAAGGGCTATGAACAAGTCTCACTCAGTTCTGCATCTGGCAGAGGCACGGGTGACTCCTAGTGGCCACCCACGTGACACACCTCATGCCACCTGCACATGTTGAGCCTGTGAGTATGCTCATGCAGAGCAGATCCTCCCAGAGGATTCTTGTACCTAAGGATTTTGCTAAAGCAAAGTACTCTATCACTTGGAGAACAAATGTGGGAGCCAGCCGTGATAAGCTAAGTATGGGCAGGTCACCCAAAGGAGGTTCTTTACTTCCAACCATTATCACCTGTCAGAGTAGAACTCAGCCATCAATAAGTTTAAATAGAGGCCTGAGTCTCAGTAGTTTACCCTAGCTGCAGGAAGAACCACAAACTGAGATTAAGGAAATGCCTAGCATTTACCACCTGCCAGAACACACTCACCGGACACCCCTAGACAAATGTCAGCCAATCAGGGGTCCTAAACCTCAGAAACCCCTCACCCTCACCTTTACTACTATAAAAACCCAATTCTAACTGAGCTCAGAGCTCTCAGGTTATTCCAATACATTGGACATGCGGAGAGACCGAGTTTGCAAACTTGATTAAAATAAAAGCTCTTTGCTTTTACATACGGGACATGGCCTCCTTGTTGGCTTTTGCGGGGGCTTCGTGGATTTGGGCATAACACAAACACAGATTTGTTCATTCTCTGCTGCCTGCAAGTCTTCCATACCTCGGCCTTCCTGGGAAGATGGACTCCAGGAACAGGCATTTTAATGAAAGTTCCCCTGTGGCTTGTTTGCCTACTCCTTGGCTAAGAACCACTGCTCTCTGAGGAAAACACTGTCAAACTCCTGATACCGTAACAGCTTTGTGCTGAAGTGCTTACAGCTTTGACGTAATACCCTGAACGTGGCTGAAAAGCTAAGCACAGAGATAAAGGTTTGGTTCTGGAAACAAAAGGTCTTGTGGCTATGGCTAAATACATAAAGACTGGAAGGGGACCACAATTTCCATTGCACAGAGACAAAACAAGAAGCTACTATTAATGTAAGCTAGAGGACGTTACCTCATAGGTTGCAGTAAGATTCTGAAGAACTTGAACTTGCCTAGAGGTTCTGGGAAGAGCAGATAAAATCTGGCTGCTGCGGAGGAAAAGAGGTTTGGATTAAATAGCAACGTGAAGATGGCACATTTTACTGAAGGAGCTTCTAGGTCCTTGTAAGACAGAAACAGTTGAAGAGTATTGGGATGGAGACTCTGAAAGGTCACCAGCCTCTCTCATAGTCTGCACTCCTAACAAAGCCACAGCTCTCGGGTTCGCAGGGCACCTTCTGTGTGCACTGGTGCCCAAGGACTTGTGTGAGAGAAAAAGACGACAAATAAATTTGCTTTTATTGTTGCACATGGAGAAGGTGGAACTCTGGGTTGCTGTCACTGGGAGTGAGAGTTAGTAAAGCCATTACGGAAAGCAGCACAGAGTTTGCTCAAAAATTTAAAGCTAGAGCTAGAATGGGCTCTGACAATCCTGCAGCCAGGCATACAGAAATTAAATTAGCATGTCAGAGAGACATGCGCGTTCTTATTTTTGTTGCAATATTCTTCACTGTTGTGGAGTCAGTCTGAGTGCCCATCACTGGAGAAGTTGACAAAGAAAATACGATAAATACACAGAGACACACAATGGTATAATATCCAGTCATTAAAAAGAATTAGATCCTTGGGGCTGGAGAGATGGCTTGGTGGTTAAGAACATTCGTTGCTCTTGCTGAGGACCCGCGTTCAATTCACAGCACACACACAAGGGGCAACCCAAAACCTTGTCACTCTAGTTCCAGTGGATCTGACATTTTCTTCTGACCTCTTCAGACACCAGGCAGGAAGAGGACACACAGGCATATAGGGCAGGCAAAACATTCATACACATAAAATAAATTAAAGTCTTTTAAAAAGGAGACCCAAGGGCTGGAGAGATGGATCAGTGGTTAAGAGCACCTGTTGCTCTTGCAGAAGACAAAGTTAAGTTCCCAACACCCTCACGTCTCACAACCGGCCATTACTAGAATTCTGGAAGATAGAATGCCCACTTCTGACCTCCTTGAGCACAGTTATGTACATTGAACACATACAGACAGGCAAACGTTCATACACATAAATTAAAAAAACCTAAAGGAAAACAGTTTCTAAAAGAATGAGATCCTGTCGTGTATGATAACAGAAATTACACTAAGTGAAAGAAGCCAGGCACAGAGGGGCACATAATATCCACATTATAATGCCCCTCTCAAAGCTGAGGGGAAACCATGCTGAGACCAGCCTTGGCTACAGAGCCAGTGCCGAGCCAGTCTGAGTTACAGAGTGAGACCCTGTCTCAAGCACCACCACAACTCCATCCGCACCCACACACAGGAAGAGTAAGATACAGGGAGACTTGGCTGACATCCTTGGAGGTCCCCGCGTGCTTTTCCTTCTCTCTCACATTCCCACATCCCAAGGCTATCCAATGCCTTCACTTTCCACCTTTCCTTTTCATCTGCTTTTCTTTATGGTAGTGTTTCTGGCTCACAGTTCTGCATTATTGTCTGGTGGATTCTTGAGGAATTGTTTAGATTTATTTGGCTTTTATTTTACAAAAAAAAATAAGGGGGTGTATCTCAGAGTGCCTGCCTTGCACATACCACGGATTTTGTTAGATTTTTAAAGGGCTTACTATAAGCACTCGTCTGAATGGTGTTGCCCTTCCAGTTTGTTCGAGGTTATTGCCATAGTTCATATGCTAAAGATTTTCCTCACCAGTGGGCTTGCTAGTTCATGCTTCATCTTCACCTTACCAGGTCATGTCAAATCAGTCCTTTGCTGTTTTCATTCATCTATGTTTCCAGTGGGAACGACTTCCTTTGGCCTCCTCCCGTCAACACTTGACGACACCTGCCATTTAACTTCTTCAACCAGCAGAGCACAGAGATCTTATACTTCAATTTCCTGACTTACTTCACTTTAAATTTCTGGTCTACCAATTATTTTTATGTTCCAATTATTAAGCATTCTAATTTTTACTTACATGTCATTTTTATCCATGTCATTTGCTCATTTTCTCCTGTTCTTTCCTTTGTATCTTTGTGAAAATTGACTAGCATCATTTACATCTTTTCTGGGTAGTCATTCTTATCTGAACCTCACAGGCAAATGTCTTCTATCAGTTTTCAGTGTGTGCCCCCCATTTAATTTTCTTTTGTTCTCTCTAGTATTGGGGTTGAACCCAGGGACTTGTGCGTGTCAGGCAAGTGTTCTGCTGCTGAGTTACACCCCTGGCTTCTCTTGAAGATAGATTTTCATCCATCATTTTCTTACAGGTTTCTATGTGTAAGAGCTCTTTCCAAACCTTGGGACACAATAACAGTCACATCTATCTCTTTTGTCTTTCTTCTTAATTTTTATTTAATCTGTATGGGTGTCTTGCCTACATTTGTGTGCGGTGACCATAGAGGCCAGAAGAGAGTGTCAGATCCTGAGAAATGGAGTCACAGACAATTGTGAGCTGACACATGGGTGCTGGTAATCAAATCCAGATCCTCTGGGAGAGCAACCAGTTCCCTTAAACCGTCTGTCCAGTCCCCCGACCCATTTGTCTTTCCTATTGCATCTTTTAAGCCATTGGAAGTTAATGGTAGGAAGTGTAGTGAAGGAATTCTCCTTTCTCTCTCTCTTCTTTCCTTTTCCTCTTCACATTGTTAAGGGCCAATAACTCCTTTTGTCTTTCTTTTTCTATTTAAGCATAATGTTAGAATCTGATTTATTTCTATATTGTTCCCTATGGTTTTTTTCTTTAGTCGTGTCCCAAGTTAATGGTCAATTTATTTGAGTTGTCCTTCCTCTATAATCTTGTGATTACATGTCATAAATTGCTTCTATTGTTTCATGCATGTTTCAAGAATTGGCCGACCATTAAGTGCTTTGTGGTATGTTTCAAAAGCTGGCTAACTAACTAAATTACTAACCACAGATTTTTGTTGTCATTTCAGGCTTGAGCTTGACTATGAAAAGGCTCCTTTGCTTTTTAGTCAGGGCCATTTTGATCTTCCACCTTCGCCTGGCTGGAAAACACATTTTTACTTTGCAGCGTTTCAGTGTTTGTGCCTGGTTTTCGACGCCGTAACAGACATCATTTCGTCATTTAAGAGTCCCCAGCCTTCTCTAGATGTCCATGCCAGCATCAATGGAGGTTAAGTTTCCATACCAGCTGACAGAGAAAATGTGCCTCAAACCATGTCTTCTTCCTGGGCTGCAGAAAAATTGCACCCCCAGGGTTTTACACAGCTATGCTACAGTCCTGGGTTTCAACCAGTGGGGATGCATGGGGTGTGCAAGGACTCTCCTCCCGAGGCTGGAGCCAAGAAATGTCAAGACATCAAGCTGTGTAACAGAAACAACTAGACGCCCCAGGATGGAAGGTACCAGGGAGAGCCTGTGCTTCCTATTGATAGGTGACACGTGAAATGTCATGGTGTGGAGTCTAGTGTCCCTCTCAAATCCATATGTTGCATTCTGAATCCCCAAGGTGTTGGCATTAAGAAAGTGAGGGATTTGGGAAGTGAAGAGGTCAAAATCAAAGTCCTCTTGAATAGGATTAGTGTCCCTTTAACAGAAGCCTGGGAGTGACCCCACTCATTCCCTCCCACCCTGTGTCTACAGTAGAATGGAAAGACATTGTTTCTGGGGAAATCAGCTCGTCCTGTCCTTCCTGCTTCTAGCATAGTGAGACATTTCTGTTGTATAAGCCCTTAGCTGAAAGTATTCTGCTGTTGTCATAACAGACAAATGGATTACTAATTGAGGGTTTAGTGTATCAGGCAAGGCTATTTCAGGATTTCTTAGCTGTTGTAGCATAATCTGGGGCACTCAGTGCCAACATAGTGTGCCTCTTTCTGTGCCTTAATGGGGTTTAGTTCTTTGTCAGTCTTTGTCTCCCCAGTGGTGAGGCTAAAAGCACACAGCACCACGCCAGGCTTTTCACATTGGTTCAGGGGATCAAATGCAGGCTACTGCCTGAACTATCGTCTCCAACCTTCAAACTAATTCTCAGTATCTCACAAAATGAGCTCAGCTGCCTCTGCTTCCCTAACCCTCTGCTTCTTGATAAGCCTCTTGGGGTGATCTGCTTTCTGTTATAAAATTTAAAAATCAGTTTATTGAATTGAATTTTATAGGTTCATAATTTGGGGAGGATGTACGTACTCACTGTCTTCTCATCAAGAGCCATAGATTTCCCTGTCTGGCCTTCCTTCATGTCTTTTTAAAAATGTTTTATCTGAGCTAGAGAGGTGACTCAGTGGTTAAGAGCCCTGGATGTTCTTCCAGAGGACCAGGGTCCAATTCCCAGCACCCACATAGCAGCTCACAACTGTCTATAACTACAGTGCCAGGGACCCAACACCCATGGCAAAACACCAATGTGCATAAAATAAAAGTAAATAAATTTTTTAAAAAGCATGCCTCGAAAATAAAATTTTTTATAAAGTTTTATCCATTAATCTACTGCATATTTTAAAACCATGCTTGTTCTAATAGCGTTACTTTTCTTCTATAAATTGTGATTGAATAGTCCATATCATAGTTCTTTGTTGCCAAGATATACAAATGAAGCTGATTTGGGGATGTCATTATCTTACTCCTCTCGTTGTGTGGTGTTTAAGTTGTCAGCTTGACCCAATCTGGTTCCACCCAGGAACAGAGTCCGAGGTGGAATTATGTAGTCAAGCTGGCATGTAGAGGGGTTGTTTTGATGACATTAATTGTCCACCGTGAGCACCAGCATCCCCTGGCTTGGGGTCCTGGACTGTCCAGAGAGGAGAGATCACTGAGTGCGGCCTAGCCTCCACTCACTCTTCTCTTCACGGTGGATGTGACTAGCTGGTACACACTCTATTGCCTTGACCTTCCCACAATGATGGACGGCAATCTGGAATTGGGAATGACCGTAAACTCTTTCTCCCCAGACTGCGTCTGTCCTTGTGTTCTGTCACAGTGACTGGAAAGAGAACTCATTTGGTCATTTTAATGTAGTTATCCAGAGACTTTTCTCTCTGCAAACAGTGCAAACATAGAAGAACACACACTTCTACACTGCTTTCATTTGACTGCTCATGGGGCCTTTGGTGGAGGAAGGGCCTCCTACATTATCCTGTTGCCTGGCGCTCTCAAGAATACTGAGTAGGAGTGGAGACGAAAAGTGGTTTACAGTTTTTAAGGTTTCACCATTAGAATCCTTATCGTCGGTGCCTTTTGTCTTCGCTGAGCTCTGATCATGACTGGTTGTGGGCTTGACATGTTCTTATGGGTTTTCTGTTTTACCTTTTTAATCTGGCAAGTGGATTGGTTTCAGTACTCATGCGCCTGTTTTCTCACATTTACTTTGTGTGGAAACACTTTGTGCTTCTTTGTGCAATGTAACACTTACTAGGGCTGAAGAGTTCCCAGTGATGCTTGTACAGTCTGAGGAGTGCGCTAGTGTGACTCAGTATCAAATTACTTTATGTTTGCAAACCATTTTCTCAGAGAGGGAGGCTTTCTTAGCAGATTTATTTCTGCAGCTCACCATCCAATTTTGCTGTAGGAGACAATTATACGAGGAGAAAAAGAAAGCCGGGGTTGGAGAGTTGTAGGTATGTATGTATGGAAGACTATGTTACCTAGAGTAGGGTTATCAGGTTTACAGTATCCTCTGGGTAACGTCATAAGAACTGTGGTATTTAAATTAAAATCAATCTATATGTCAGGGTCATTTTCCAGAAGAGAGGTGTTTCCTTTTATATTTTGGACAAATATTATCACTAAAAAATAAAAATACATGCTTTTTAAATCAGAAAAATATTTTCCTCCTTGCTTTATTTAAAATTAATCTCTAGAGTTGGGTGTGGTGGAACAAGTCAACAATCTAGCATTCAGGAGGTTGAGACAGTAGGATTGCAAGTTCTCAGCAAGCCTGAGCTACACGAGTTCAAGGCCAGTCTGGAGTAACAGCAAAACACTGTCTCAAAATAGCAATAACAGTGATGAAACTGATGTGGGAGTCCTCTCTGTGTGATATGATTACCATTAATGAATAATGAAACTGTTTTGGACCTATAGCAAGGCAGAACTTAGGTAGGCAGGGAAAATTAAGCTGAATGCTGGGAGAAAGGAGGTGGAGTCAGAGAGAAGCCATGGATCCTCCACCTGAGACAGATGCTGGGAACATTACCCAGTAAGCCACTGCCATGTGGCAATACACAGATTAATAGAAATGGGTTAAATTATTATAAGAGTTAGTCAATAAGAAGCTAGAGCTAATGGGCCAAGCAGTGATTTAATTAATACAGTTTCTGTGTGATTATTTTGGGTCTAAGCTAGCTGGATGGCTGGAAAGAACAAGCGGCCCCTCCCCCAACAATTGGCGTGCCAATGTGGTAGTGGGTAACTACATCCACATAAAAACCTGAGAAAGCTTAAAATATTAATTCTAGACAGAGTTAAGCATGGTTTGCTAGCAGCATTTTCTTGGATGGGCTCTGTTTGCTAGAAGCAAGCAGAGGCATGGCTCCTTTAGGAGAGGTTTTCCTGATTCAGCTATAGCAGGAAAAAAGCCGCACCATTTTGAAATGCCAGCTTTCTGGGCTGTCCTGCCAGTGCAAACTCTGACTTTGCTTCCAGTTAAGATGGAGAAATAAGCATCAGAAACCTTCTACATGAAATAACTAAAAACCTGGGCAAAAAAGATGAAGCAGTGATACTGAAGACACTGGCCATCCATGACCAAAGGCAAGGCAGTAACCTGAGCTGGAGCAAGGAACACAAAAGAAGATGTTGACAGAAAAACTCACAGTTGTTTCGAAAACCCTGGAGTTCAGTGAACAACGGCCAACCAGAGCTGGCTTCTTGGTTTTGACAAATGTGGAGGGATAACAAGGTGATGGCACCAGGAGGGACAAGGTCAGGGGTAACAAGAACTCTACTGTGTTTCCTTTGCAAATTTTCTGTCGGTACTCATTTTTTTTTTTTTTAGGATTTATTTTCTGTGCCTTTGTCTCTCCCTGTCTTTCTTTCTCTCTCTGTGTTTGCACGGGTTGTGTGCACGAGCATGCCAGTGCGTGTGCATGTGCACACATGCATGTGTATAAAGGTGTACATACCTAGAGAGGCCAGAAGAGTGCCCTGGATTCCCTATAGCTGGAGTTGGAGGTGGCTGTAAGCTGCCTGCTATGGGTACTGGGAACCAAACTCTAGTCCTCTGCAAGAGCAATAAGTGTTCTTATGCTCTGAACCATTCCCCAACTCCCTAAAAATGCACTGACTAAAAGAGTTTATTAAACGAACAGTACCAAGAACTGTATAAGTAAAGAAGAGATGATTATAGCTTTGGGGAGGGGATAATATCAGCAGAGGCCCCGTGGAAGCTGTGCTGGAGAGTTTTATGTCACCTTGAAACAGGCTGTAGCCATCTGAAAGGAGAGAAACTCAATTGAGAAAATGCCTCCCAGCCAGGCGGTGGTGGTGCACGCCTTTAATCCCAGCACTCGGGAGGCAGAGGCAGGCGGATCTTTGTGAGTTTGAGACCAGCCTGGTCTACAAGAGCTAGTTCCAGGACAGGCTCCAAAGTCACAGAGAAACCCTGTCTCGAAAAACCAAAAAAAAAAAAAAAAAAAAAAAAGAAAAAGAAAAAGAAAACTGAAAAAAAAGAAAAAAGAAAAGAAAAGAAAATGCCTCCCTAAGATGGGGTAGCAGTCAAGCACATAAAGCATTTTCTTAATTAGTGATTGATGGGGGAGGACGTAACTCATGTGGTTCGGAGTTACTCTGGACTGGTTGTCCTGGGTTCTATAAGAAAACAAGCTGGGTGAGCCAGGAGAAGCAAGCGAGTAAGCAGCACCCCTCCTCTCCACAGCCCCTGCATCAGGTTTCGTCCCCAGTTTGAGGTCCTGCCTTGGCTTCCCTCACTGAACTGTGATTTGGGACATATAAGCCAAATAAACCTTTTCTTCTGTAGATTACCTTTGGTCATCTTCTTCAGGAACTAAACAGGACCAAGTTTAGGATGTTATATTGATCTCCTGCATCCCTACCTCTTAGACCGTTGAATCTGAGACAGTGGAACTGAGTGCAGAGTTCTTAAATTGTTGGCAACAGAAAAAAGTTTCTGAATGCATGAACTTGAGTTTCACAAAAAGTCATTAAATGAATTTTGGCTTGCGGTTAGGAAAGAATTCCCAACAATTTCTGAAATGATTCTAACATACTTTTCCCATTTTATAGAAATTATTTATGTGAAGCAGCATTCTCAGCATTGACTGCATAAAATTTAAATACTGATTAACATAGAGAAAGTTGAAAATTATCAGTATCCCATAGTATCAAATGTTCCAGCAGCATTTGCTCCTCCGTGTAAAAGTAATAAAACACCTTTATCTCATTAGTTTGCAATTTTTCATCTTTATCAAAGAATAAGGTTCTATATATACTGAAGAATTGTTTTAAAATGAATTTCTTGATGTGTCATTTTTTGATAAATGCTTACTCTGTATACCTATTTTATAGACCTACAGACGCAGGATCACATAAAAATTTCTCAGGTAAAAGGCATTGAGGACAGAAAAATCTCAGGAAGTCCTTCCATAGAGAAGATTTTGAAAGCATACTGGTAAACTGGGTCTTCATCTCATAGTAACTAGGAGTAAAGAGAGAAACATGATTGACAACCGGATGGAGGATGCTTTTGTTTGGAGAACTGATGAAATGATTATAAATTCTGGACATCACTGAGAAGAGGAAAAGGTAGCTCATGGAACAATAGTCTGGGAAATTTGATATCAATCCTTGGTAAGAGTTTAGCATAATCTATTCAAACCACTGCTTACAGGCATATGTTTAAAGCTATGTATTGAATCATCATTCAAAGTGTCAGTGACTAGGAACGTGTTTGCAGATATCCTGGGGCGTTTTCCAGTTCTAAAGAATGACTTTGATTTATAACAGTTAACTTGGGGAATGGTTTTCATGATATGCTATAAGGGGGTGAAACAAGATGATGCAGACTGAAATATGGTTCCTATTTTTGAAAAAATAATTTAGAAAAGAAAAAGGAAACTACTATGTATTAAATGCAGGAGAAAGTTATGAATAAATAAGGAACATGTTGTGAACTCTAGTTTGCATGGCTATCTGAGAAGAAGAGAGGGCAAATAGGATTTGTTTTTCATTGCAGCCATCAAATCTTGTTTATTTGTTTTTGTTTGTTTGAGTAAGGGTCTCACTAAGTAGCTCTAGCTGTTATTGAACTCGGTATGTAGACCAGACTAACCTCAGACTCACAAAGATCTGCCTGCCTCTGCCTCCCAAATTCTAGGATTAAAGGTATTCATCACTATGCCTAGCTAATTACAGTTGTTTTAAGAAGAGAGCTCTCTCTGAGTGTGATGGCCCAAGCTTTTAATCCCAGCACTTAAGAGGCAGAGGGAGGCATATCTCTGTGAGTTCCCGGTCAGTCAGGGCTACATAGAGAGACCCCGTCTCAAAAATAAAACAAAACAAACAACAAAGGAAGAAAATAAGGAAGAAAATTAGACTTTAAAAGTTTCAAAAATAATTACATTATCCAAAACTAAGGTAGAATTATACAGAGAGAGATAAATGAATAAGAAATGCCTGAAAGAATGACTACTGGCACGCTTAAGAGATATTTTTCTCCAGGTGACGTAAATTCACTATTTTTTTTAAAAACTTTCTTTAAAAAAATAAAAAGAAATCTTATTATTTTATTTAATCAGAAAAAAATCAAAATATTAAATCCTTCCTTGACTGCTTTAATTCTGCTCTTTTTAGTTTAGTTAGTGCAAGGAATTGTTTTCTCCAAGGTCCTAACACCATCCTAGCAGCCTTCAGGACCCTCTCCATAGACCAGCCTAGAATGTCAAATCCATTAACAGGGCCAAGAGCACTTCCTTTAGGGAATGGTCAGTTTCCTTCCCTGCCATTAACCCTTGCAACTGTTCTGGAAGCCAGGCAAGGAAGTGGAGTAGATTCAGAGAGCCAGTGTTGAATATTCTGCCACAGAGTGGAGCTTCCTGATAGCAACAGAGCTGATGAGCCCTTTACTGTCGGTTCCCAGTGACCCAGCTCACACACCAGCAACAAGCTAGGCACAATTGCCCTAATGAGCAGCAAAGCTGGGGCAGTAGCCAGAAAGACATGACCTTCCATGAGCTCTGGAGTGAAGAGAACACAACATTCCCAGGGCCAGGACAGACAAACAGCCAATGAAACTATTTCTCAATCTTTACAATCAAATTAAGTCAAAGATGAGCAATGAGACAGCCTGAAGACAAACTACCACAATCAGAAGTCATAATCCATTGTCCAGGTTCCAGGCTGAAATCTGTACTTACACCTAGACTTTCTTGCCAGAAGAAGGATTCAGATACTCCCAAAAGAGCCCCAGCACTATAAAAAAAATGTCTAAAAGCAACAGTTCTCAACCTGCGGGTCATGACCCCCTTAGGGTCGCATGTTAAATATTGACATTACAATTCATAGCAGTAGCAAAATTGCAGTTATGAAGTAGCAGTGAAATATTTTTGTGGTTGGAGGTATTCACAACGTGAACTATATTAAAGGGTCACAGCATTAGGAAGGTTGAGAACCACTGGTCTAAAAGGATCCCGACTTCTCTGCAAGAGGTCTGCAGCGGTTAACTCAAGCTACTCTGAACACTGCACAAAGGAGATGCACCAACATCCTGAGGACTGTTGGCCACAGGGTCTGCACTGATATCCCACTCCAGGCATCCAGGGTTCCAGACTAAGTTCAAATCCAAGTGGGTGCACTAGAACCAGAAATCTAGTAAGGATTTCCCTGGTACCCAAATGTGTAATTTCAATGATCATATTGGGAGTTGGCATAGCCCCCATACGGTTCCTTTCTCTTAAGGTTAACGTTACTATAATGTGTGTATTGGAGGAGGAATCTGAAACTTCCTTCTCACCAGCACTAATTGGGAGATTTAAAAATGCACCAATGTAGCAGGGGACAGGGAGGTGGGTGTGGCTGATCTTAGCGGTCTGTGGTGACAGCATTGCAGTTAATACCGCCCTCACTCCCAAACTCTCACTCCGCCACAGATCTGGATGACATCTTATCCCAGGAAACTGCCTGCACGACAGTCTCCATCTCAGAGTCTACTTCCTGGGGACTTTGGCCAGAAACATATACAATTCTACTATGTGAGAGAAATCACAAAGAAGGGCCACAGAGTCTATGAGAGAGCTGGCTAAAAGAATGCAAATTGGTTAAGTATGCAGGCCAACAAACAAAAAGACTATTTAAAAAATGAAAATAATAAAGAAAGCTTATCATTTTATTTAACCAGAAAAAAAACATTAAATTCTTCCTTAACTAAAGAAGGCACCATGGACCCCAGGGCTGTAGAGCCTCTCTCTTTGTCTCTTATTACTATAAGAAACAGAGTGCCGCCCTTACACAGTATAGTTATCGTAACAAGTCTTATTCTATGAACAGTTGTAGGAGTTTTCTTGCTTGGTTTTGGTTCTACGTTTTCAGTGGCTGAGGTTGTGCCCGTCACAGGCTGCTTCCTGGTTAGAACAACCGAAATAGCACGCAGAGAGTCAATGAACCCTGCTCTTCCGTTCCTGCACGTCTATTTCCTATACCTAACAGGATGGTGTCCTCTGAACACGTTTCCAGAGTTGGGGGATTTACAAGGTGCTCTCTTCACTCCGGTTAACAGATTGACTGAATGAACCTGAAATATATTTGTTTTGTTTTGTAACAAGAAAGACTAAAATATTTGAACTATGACTTCACTGGAGATGGTATTTTAACTTTTGGATGGAGACACTTTGAATTTTAATATAACCCAAGGTCTGTCTGTTACTTCAGAGTGGGCTGAAAAGCCATGAGATTTTACTGACCTGTACCTCAGTGAGGAAAAATAATCCTACTATAAAGAATGCCTGGGGCAATGAAAGATGAAAAAGAAAGTATTTTTTTTAAATCTCTATAGTGGTAATTACAGCATTTGTACAGGAAATAGTTGAGAAAAGGAATCTTGCACTAAAAATAGAATAAAAAGCATAAGCACAGAGGATAAATAAGCAGGTGATAGATACCAAGGTACATAGGTAGAGAGACACATTGAGAGCATTAATAGACAGGCAATCAATACCTAGGTACATAGGTAGACAGATACATTGGTAGCACGGAGATAGTTAATAGAGAGATGAAAGATAAATGGATGGATGGATAGATAGCTGATGAAGATAAATGATAGAGAGATTAGGGATACATAGACAGAGACATTGATAGCTGATAGAGATAGATGGTAGGGAGATGATAGACCGGGGAGGGGGTGGATAGATAAACAGATGGATAAATAGTCCCAAGATCTGAGGTTGTTATATGCTTTGCCATGTTTGGGCGCCACTGGTGTTCTGTATCTTGAGATGAAAATGATGTATCAGTGGAACTAAACCAAAGGAGTAACTGGTATCAGGTACCCAGCCAGAAATGAACAACAAAAAGCATATGTGCTATGGTCTACGATGCCCTCCATGCCTTCCTCTCTGAACCCTTCTCTTCTTTTCTATGCATATTTCTCACTTTTTTTCTTTTTCCAATAGCCTGGGCTGACTGGCTGCAGCTAGATAATCATTGTGCAATGCAATAAATGGCTCCCTTTACAGGATTCTTGCTAGTGTTTAATTTTCTACGATTTTTAGTATCTGGCCTCATTAAATCAACTGAATATGGAAATGTGGACCTCAGCTGTCTTCCTCTTCAGCATATGGTGGTTATGCCTTTAAGAAAGCTGTTTTGTTGTCACAGTTCCAGGGCATTTCACTGATGAGAGTTATCAAAATCCACCTACAAATCAACCACGAGGAGATTGCTCGAATGCAAACGTTATTAGAAAAATGATCACGGTGAGAAAATAGTAACAAAGAACAGCTTCGGGGAAATGCCGACGGTAGCTGCTTTCCAGAAAGGTCTAAATTCTAACCCCCAGAAATAAGGACTTATCAAAGGCTGCCGCTCTGAGTGGAATTAGATTTCTCTTTTAGATGTAGTGATAGGTAATTCCTGAAAAAAAAAACAGAGCTCAAAACATTGAGGGAGGGACTTATATTATGTCTAGGGCAAGGATGAGAGTTCAGAGCTCAGAGATGCTTCTGTCTCCCATGTGGCTGTTCCGTTTCCTCTCTCACATGTGGGTCCCCAGGTACACACAGGCGCTAAACATTTTTCCTGTAGTCTTATTTGGCTATACTGCCTGGTATATGAATCCAAGAAGCTCCTAAGAACAATGGATTTCCCCCCTCTCCCCTCATAGTCATGATAAGCAAACTTGGTGTTATCAGATTTGCTCCTTCAACCAAGAGACAATCACCAAGGAATGGATTATTAGAGCCAACAAAGGTCTTAAAAGTGTGCTTATTTGAGGATTAATAAAATATAGACATATGAGCCACCAACAAACTGTTCTGGCAATTCTGATCCTTATATCAGTTCATTAGTAACTGCTCCTTCACAATGAAATTTGCTGCTTGGTACTTGACAATCACCCTGAACAAAATAGAATCAACCGGCTAGTGTAAACACAGCTTCAGACGTGCACTCTTGCCCCAATGATGGATTAGTCTACGGGCTTTATGACGCAGAAAAGGGTTCTATGGGTGGACTTCTCCCCACCTTTTCTATGAGAAAGTGTCCTTTCTCACTGTGATTCAGTAATGGGAGACAAGGATCTATCTCAAAGGCAACTAGAAAAGGGCTATAGAAGCAAAATAAAGAAAAAGTAAGACAATTCCAAAATTACATATAAATCTTAAAGCTTAAAATAAATCTTAAATCTTAAAACTTATAAGACAACATACATGCTCCAACTGTTACTGCATGTATTATGTATGCTCTAATGTGCATTTATTTGTGTTCTAAGCAGTTTATAGTCAAATGTTTTCAGGAAACCAGTCTACTAAGCAATAGTAGAGGAAATAGTTAAGATCGTCTATGTGTCCATTGCAACTCAACTTCGTGTCATAGTCTATGCTCCATGTCTGTGCTCAATCTAGATCTGTTTCCTATCTCTATCCTCCTTTCCCTCCTGTGCTCTATGGATGAGATGAAAGTAAATAACACATTTATTTAGTTGCTGTATCTATTTGTTAAGATGGGAGTAATATAAGTCATTAGATATGTGAAGCTGCCCTCAATTCACCAAGATCCCATTCATTTATTTAATCTTCATATCCACTGAATAGACTTATCACACTGGTAAAAAATGAGAGCAGAAAATGAGAAAAAGAAATCTAGTAATATTCTATCATCCAAATCATGTTAAGTCTCTGAAAGCACTGGCCTTCACACAGAAACCCTTTCTCTCCAGCCCAGGACACTGCTTCTGCTCTGTGAGACATAAACAAGCAAGGAGGAGCCAGTCCCATCTAGGACCCCAGTGTTACCTCTGAAAGGCCAGGCCATGCTGCTCACAGAAGAGGATGGCTACCAGGACTCCAAGGCCATAAAGCTTCATCCCAACAGTGGCTTGCTGAGCAACAAGATTCCCCAAGGGAGAAAGTCCCAGATAACCGATTACGTAAGAGTCTTCTTTACACACTAGTTAAAGTATAACATTGGTCTCTGTGGCTCTATTTCCACAGTCTAAAAGAAACATGCACACACAATTAGGTTGTTTGATAGCTAAACCCTCAAAGAAATATGATGAGTACCACCCTGTGTTTAGTTTAGACAGTCAACCCTGACATAGTGACATGGTACCTATGCAAAGTTCATGCAATTGAACTACAAAACAAACTCTAAATGTTTCATAATGTTCTAAGTAAATTTGTGATTCTCTACTGGGTCTCGTTCATAGCTATCCTTGGCCTCTTATAGCTGCGTGTAGCTGTGGATAGCAGGAGAATGGTTAATCCCTCAGAGAAGAAGGCCTGGAAAGTTCTGTGGCAGGATGAGGTCTGAAGATTCACAGCCATGAAGATTGATGGGATCTTAGCCGATGCTAGGGAAGGCCACCAGGGAAGCGCAAAGCCACCTAACCCCTGACTTGTCCTTTTCAACGTTTCCAACTTAGGTGAAGATATGAGGGGGCGGAGCTCAAAGTTGTGGTTTTAAAAATCCAAGTAGCAGAGTCTGCATCGAGGACCCTAGAGTCTCCATTTAAAACCATCCTTCCTTAACCACACAGAACGGCAGGCCTGCCCATGGGGGCTGTCATCGGGGCTGGGACAAGCAAGTAAAGAGTTTAGGCAGCTCTGAATCTTGTTCGTTCAGAGAAAGTCCGCGCAGTAGCCACCATCCCCAGCGAGGTCCCCACCTGTCATTTTGTAGGGGGCACCATCTAGCCTTCTGCCTAGCGTCAGGCCACATCTGCACTCTGTAAGTGGATAGAGTCCGGACGGCTCACCCCATTTTCCACCTGTTAGATAACTTTAAATGTTCTTGAGGTTAGGGCAGGAAAATTTTCAAAATAGCCCACAACAAAGACTCGAGAGTGAAAAGAGAGATGAAGGGATGTTTCAGACGTCTCCTGAGATTTAAAACTCTCAAAACAAAGTCAGTGGGTTAAGGTGGCCTCTGCTGAAAATGTTTTGTTTTGGCTTTTGTGAAGCAAAAGAGAAATAAGAAAACATATGAATATCTTCTCGTTTGTGGGTATGAAACACAGGAAGGATAGGTCATAAGTTGAGGGGTTTGCTCTCCCACGGGCACGCGTGGAAAGATGGCAGAGCAGCAGTGACAAAGGAGGGACATTTGTTTGAAAAACCCTTTGGAATAGGCTCCCGCTGTGTTTCCACATCCCCAAATAAAGGAGCATAAATTTAAGTGATGAATACAAACAAGAGCAAATAAATAGCAGACACTGTGGAGAGGAGGGGAAATGAGCCCAAGTAACTTTCCCTCATTGGAAACTGGCGTTTTTCATACACCACATTCTGGTCCTGGTTTCCCCTCCCTCATCTCCTCCCAGATCTTCCCTACCTCCCCACTGTGGTGATTTCTTGTTTGTACAAATAAAGTTTGCCTGAAGATAAGAGGGTGGAGTTAGCCACTAGCTAACCATAGAGGCCTGGAGGTCTGTAAAAAAAAAAAAAAAAAAAGACTGAGCTCCTGTCTCCTGCCACCTTATACTTCCTCTCTCTGCCCAGCTGTATCATTTCCTGTTTGTCTGGACAGACCTCCAGACCTCTATGGTGAGTTAGTGGCTAGCTCTGCCCTCTGATCTTCAGGCAAGCTTTATTTGTCCAAACAAGATATCAAGATATCATCACACTACATCCTTCCAGCTCCATGCTTTCTCTTCCCTTCTCTCTCACTTTAAAAAACAAACGGGCAAACAAAAAAAAAATCCCAAAACCAGAATAAAAAGCACAAAAACACATACACACACAAAAACCACACAAACACAAAACCAGAAACCATAATATATGAGCATAAAACCAGTAATGGGAAAAATGCCCAAATAGCAGGGCAGTGGTAATGTACACCTTTAATCCCAGCACTCAGGAGGCAGAGACTGAGGCAGGTGGATCTCTGTGAGGCCAGCCTAGTCTACAAGAGTGAGTTACAGGACAGCCAGGGCTGCACAGAGAAACTCTCTTCAAAGAACAAAAATAAAAATACCACTGAGTTAATTTTGAGTTGGCCATCTACTGCTCAGCATAGGCCTGCCCTTAAGAGTGGTTTGTAGACTCAGTGAGACTCTATTGGAGAAAACTAATTTTTCGTTTTTGAGCAGTTATCAATTGGAGGTGGCTTTTTGGCTAGGTATGGGAGTTTGTGTCCACTTTGCTATCCCAGCACTGGGACCCCATCTGGCCCAAGCAATGCAGGGCTTGTGCATGCTGCCACAGCCTCTGAGAATACATGTGTGCTGGTTTTTAATGCTTATATGTGTGTGTGTTCATAGGTATACACATGAATACATATGTGTGTACATGCACATGTGGGCATAAGTTTTCCCTTTTGTTAGCACGAGAAGTAACTAGTCAAGAGTTAAGATACTCTGACAAAAATAATAAATTTCAGGCTATATATTTTTTTCTGTGTTTCCTAGAGAAAGTATGAAAATCAGTATCTTACGTCTGCTGAAGTAATCTGGACATTTCTTTTAGCAAAATAATCTACAGGGTGGCATGATCTTTTATGTTCTTTGTGTCTGACTGTATTAGTTAGGGCTCCTACTGCTGTAATGAAGCATCATGACCAAAAGCACCCTGCAAAGGAAAAGGTTTACTTGGCTTATATAGACTTAATCACAGTACATCGAGGGAAGTCACTCAAACAGGGCAGGATCCTGGAGGCAGGCGCTGATGCAGAGGCCATGGAGGAGGCTGCTTACTGACTTGTTCCTCATGGCTTGCCCAGCCTGCTTTCTTAAAGAACCACCAGTCCAGGGGTGGCACCACCCACAATGCATACTGGGCCCTCCCCATTGTCTAATGAAGACAACGCTACAGGCTTGCCTGTAACCTGATCTCGCAGAGGCATCTTCTCAGTTGAGGTTTCCTTCTCTCAGAAGACTCTAGCTTGTGTCAAGTTGACATAAAACCACCCAGAACGCTGACCTTAACTCCCTTCTTCCCTTCTCAACACCAGCCTAGCTGCATTTAGCATGCATGACATAGGTTTCCTGTCTTATAGCATTTTTTGCTGTGTTGTGACAGAGGCTTCTTGTCCGGTAACATCTCTTGCTGCGTTGGGATTCTGCTGACAGGGTCATTGCTGCTCCTGGGCAGGCCAGCTGTCCTTATGTCCATCTTCTTGATGCTTCTCGGGTCTGTCCCTCTGGTCTAGATGTGGTTTTAATTTTTATTATCTTTTGATTTGAGGATTAAGTGTTTCTTCAGTTTCAGAAGAAACACTCTTCCTTCTCCAGCCATCCCATCTTTGCTGGTCCTAGGCTGGGGCTTCCACTGGAGTCTATTACTCACTCCTTCATGTCCTAGATCTGTCCTTTCACCGTTTAGAAAATCATGACATTGGTCCCTTTAAGTTTCATCCTGGGTGCATTTCTCTGCACTACCTTCAGATTCATTATCTTAGCACATAGTCCTAAGCGGCCCTCTGGTCCCTGGAAAGCTATCTCAGCAACTATAAACCTTCATAGGGCGTTTATATGTTTACCGATTTTGGTTTTATATCAGTATCTTAAAGTACTATGTTAAACTACTTTATTGCTCAGTCTTTTACAGTAAGATCGCTTAAGGCCCCTCCCTTCCTCTATCCCTTTTTCCACCCCTCTCCTCCCGCCCCTTCCGGTGCCTTCCTCTCTCCTCTCCATTTTCTTTCAGCCAGTCTCTCTTTTTTTTTTTTTTACAGGTTCATCTTTTTATTAGACATGTTATCAAAACGCCTAGTCAAAAAGACCAAAGCCCATGTCGTCATCAGACTCCTCAGATTCTTCCTTCTTTGCTTCTACTTTCTTCTCCTCAGCTGGGGCAGCAGCGGTGGAGGGGGCAGGACCGCCTGCTGGTGCGGCTCAGGCTGCTGGAGCAGGCCCACCAACACCTACATTGCAGATGAGGCTCCCAATGTTGACATTGGTCAGCCAGTCTCTCTTTCAGGTCCCAAGAGCACTCAGAATATTTCTTTAAAGTCAGCGTCACATTGCTCTGCCAGGTCAATTACATTCAGAGAGAATTTGTGCTGATTTTGTTGCTGTCCTCATTAGCTTTTGTTTTCAGACAAGAGTCCTAATTTGCAGGCTCATTTTGAGCAGGGTGTCTTTCATGATGGAAGTTTCTGTTTCTCTCTTTCTATGCTCACTTCTCACTGTTCTGTACTCCCCGATACCAGTCCCAAGTATCCCCACCCCGTCCCCCGACACACACACACAGGGGTTCTCTGTGTACCCCTGGCTGTCTGGCAACTCCGAGATCCACCTGCTTCTGCAAGTAACTCCTTAACATCTGGCCCAAGTCCTGGCTTATGCCAGATTTTGGATTTCCTATGACAGAATAATGTCAATGGCTTTCAAAACACAGGCACCAGGCGAGGGCAAAGGGACACCTTTATTGATTGATTTTCTCTTTTATTGCCTGCAAACCAGCACCTATTTGTAAACCACTCTGGGCAGCAGTGAGCAACCCTCTGAGATTCTTCTGTTTGTGGCATGCACAGGAAAATGCACAGATCTGTGAAGTTGGATTTGCCTTACACAGTGCATGTACTGGAGTACCACACACCCTATCAAGGTACAGCTGTGTCACCCCATCTGTCCTAGTCTCCTACTGCAGCAGTCTCTGGCTGTGATCTTCATCTGCTGGTGTACGCTAAAGAATCTTTCACGTCAGGCACCCTCTCCTCTACTGCCCAAGGACCTAGCAGGGGACATCCCCGTGGACACCTGAGATCTCCTCTAGAGCCAAGTCTCTTGCCAACCCTAAAATGGCTCCCTTAGTGTAGATAGCTTCTTCCCTGCTCCAATACCTGCCCTTCCCCAATTTCCACCTTCCCACTCCCCTAAGCTCTCCCCATTCCTTCCCTTTTCCCTTCTCTTTCCCCTCCCCTTCCTCCACCCCTACCCTCCACCCTCCTCCCCCACTCCCAACTTTTGCCTGGCTATCTTGTTTGCTTCCAATTTCCAGGAGGATCTATATATGTTTTTCTTTGGGTTCACCTTGCTATTTGTCTTCTCTAGGCTTCTGAACTATAGACTCAATGTCCTTTGTTTATGGCTAGGGTCCACTAATAAGTGAGTACATACCATATTCATCTTTTGGGGTCTGGGTTATCTCACTAAGGATAGTGTTTTCTATTTCCATCCATTTGCATGCAAAATTCAAGATGTCATTGTTTTTTTTTACTGCTGTGTGCCTTGTCCCATAGTCACACTGATGAATATCTTGATCATCACCATAGAAATTTTGTCCCATGGATGGAGATAGAGACAGAGACCCACATCCACATGAGAGCAATGGACTGAGCTCCCAAGGTCCAGTTGAAGAGCAGAAGAAGGGGGAAGATGAGAAAGGAAGTCAGGACCACGAGGGGTTGGTCCACCCATTGAGACAGTGTGCTTGATCTAATGGGAGCTTACCAAATCCAGCTGGACCGGGACTGAATGAGCACGTGATCAAACCAGATTCTCTAAATGTGGCTGCCAATGGGGACAGACTGAGAAGCCATGGATAATGGCACTGGGACCTGTCTCTTCTGCATGTATTGGCTTTTTAGGACCCTAGTTTACTTGGTTGCACACCTTCCAAGGCCCGGATGGAGGTGGGAGGGCCTTTGACTTCCCACAGGGCAGGGTACCCTGCTCTCTCTTAAGGATGGAGGGGGAGGGAAGAGGGTTAGTAGGGGAGCGAAAGGGGAATGGGAGAAGGGGAGGAAGTGTCAATTTTTGAATGGAAAAGTAAAATTTAAAAAAAATCTTCCACATCATCCCGTGCACTAGAAACTGGTTCTTTCTTTCTTTTTTTT
>JAQHUG010000126.1:4832163-4912973 GCA_028555095.1 Dicrostonyx torquatus | reverse complement strand
AGAGAAAAACTTTAGCTGATGTTCCTCAGGTTCTGCCCACATTATTCTATATTACTTTATTACTTATTTAGTTTTTGGGATAGTGTCTCTCACAGCCCTGGAAGTCACCATGTTGACAAGAGGGGCAACTAGCCAAAGAGCTCCAATGATCTGTCTTTTCCTACCTGCCAGGACAATTGCAGCCCAAGCTACTGTGCCCAGATCTGCCTGTAAGACAGACAGACACTCTACTCCCCAACTCTGTAAATTCTTTTCTGTAAAAAGAGGCTAGTTTTTGTTTTGCTTTGTTTTGTTTTGTTTCTCCATGCTAGAGAGCAACCCAAGGTTTCTTGTATATTCAGGCATGTTCTACTGCTGACTCTGTCCCCAGAGCCTGGTCTCTGAAGTCGACTCTGGCGCTCACCTGTGCAGCTTAAAACGATGTGACCTTGGCAAGTCCCTTAAACTGAACCACAGTACCCAGGACTGGTTTGTTTCAAGTCTTTGTGTTTTTGTTTGTTTGTTTTGTTTTGCTTCTGTTTTCATGGTGTTTTTCTGTCTAGAATTTCTAACTCCTCCATCTGCTCCCTGCTGGCTTACCTGTCCTTGCTGATGAGTCCAGCCTAGAAGTCATTTGTTTTAAAGAGCTACAGCCCCTTCCTGCCCCCTCCCTGACCTGTACTTCCATTTGTATGCCCATCACACTCTCTGTAACCACAGCTTAACTAACTTCTCTCCAGCAGACTGTACGGAGCATCATCATATGGGAAATGCAGGTCCCTGTTTCCAAAGCTGACCACAGAGAGAAAAGGGCACTGCTGGGATTTAAAGCAGGGTACTATAAATTCTATATTTGTAAGGGGCTCGGTTGTATCCCTTCTCCCAGAAAGATATGGTGAATTCCTAAATCCCATAATCTCCGGCTGAGACCTTATTTGGAAATACAGCTGCTGTAGGTATCATAAGACAAGGTCATGCTGCCATGAGTCTAATATGGTCTGTGTTCTCATAAGGGAGAAGACAATGAAGTCACACACATACAGTGAGTGGACACAGAGATTAGGATTATGCTTTATGAGCCAGTGAATTCAAAGGTTTGCTGGCCATTACAGTAGCCAGGAGAGAGCTTGGGAGAGTCTGTCTCAGAGCTGTTGGGATCAGTCAGTTTTGATGTCAGCTTGATTTCTAGTTTCTATGATTATGAAAGAATACATTTCTGTTGCCTTAAACCAGCTAGTTAGTGTGGTACTTTATCATGGCATTGTTGGGGAATTAACACAAATTCACCTAAGTAAGGTACCTCTGTAGAGCAGCAGTTAGTACTACACCTTTTCTAAGAGGCCAGACAGAACCATATCTTGACCTTTTAGCTAAGATCAAGTGAAGCCCAGGCAGTAACTACCTTAGGTTTTGCAGGCTCTATTGTAACTTCTAAACTCTGCTGTTGGAGCAGAGAAGCTCCTATGTAAATGAATGAATGTGTGATTCAATAAATCTTTATTTAAAGATGCATACAATGGTCCAGATTTGGAGACTGTAGTCCCCTGGCGCCCATCACAGAGGGTTCATTTGGTCGGACAGGCAAAGCACAGTGACTCTGCTGGTGACATTCCCAACAATGAGCTCTTACTTACTGAGTTCTTTTTACTCACATCTGTGGATATTCGTGAGCAAAGTGCTCATATCTGGACTTTCCACACCAAACTTTAGTTCTGAAATCTATAGGTTAGGATTAAGAGACCAGTTTTATAAAACAGTAGCCTTGCTTGTTATTTATGAGAATAGTCTAGATTTTGTTTTGCTCCATTCTAACACAAGCAATCTTAAATTGCTACTGTACCACACCTAAATTGATGATGAGATCTCAATAAATCACAAGAAGAAAAATCAGGAGTGGTAGAGATAGAGTATGTGCAGAAAACGCCAACATCAGATTCCACAAGCACCCTGCTGGCAGCCGTGGCCTCTCTCCCATCCCCAAGCTTATTTACATACTTTGCATTGTTGAGCTTCTCTTCATCATCCAGGTTATCTGTCTTTAGAAGGTCATAGTTTATGGAGCCTGGTTGAATAGCATCAATGAGATCCAGAACCGGAAGGCTGGTACTGATTTTGGGGTCCTGAGTAGAGAGAAAGGGAGGGTTATCAACACATCCTAGAGTTACTTCTGTCTGCTTCAAGGGAAGTGGGTAGATCTTTTTTTTTTCTTAAATATAGAATAGACATAGAAAGAAGAGACCAAAGAGGTCAGAAAAGCCCTGCTTTGTGTAAGAAGCGCATCCCAGAATGAGTGGCAGGAGGCAGGTGAGGGTACAGGTAGACTTGATGATGGAAGACATTCTTTCTCTGAGGACCATGGAAAACTCAAGATTTCCATGGACACAG
Source organism: Dicrostonyx torquatus (assembly GCA_028555095.1). Classification (NCBI taxonomy): domain Eukaryota; kingdom Metazoa; phylum Chordata; class Mammalia; order Rodentia; family Cricetidae; genus Dicrostonyx; species Dicrostonyx torquatus. The sequence continues at coordinate 4,910,609 of JAQHUG010000126.1, read as the reverse complement.
CAGCAACAACAGAATAGTCATCTACTCTTTTGCTTTCCTTCTTTAAAAGCTCAAAGAAGCTTATTTTGTAATTGAAACGTAGCATTGTATGTATTCATCATACTTTGAAGTAAATAGACATTATGGGGTGGTTACACATAGCTAACAAATATATAACCTTACAGAGTGGTCATTTTTGTGTTTGGGTGTTTAATAGTCACGTTTAATCTTCGTTAGTTTGTTCAGTGCTGGTGTCTGAACTCAGAGCCTCGCACAGATCAGGACATGCTGTACCACTGACCCAGCCCTACAGCTCCCAGCCCTACAGCTCCCACGGTTAGTCTTCCTTTACAGAGAGGAGGGAAGTTCTGGGGTTGTGAATTGCTAGGAACTGGTAGAGCTTGGGTTTGAATCTAAAATTCTGTCTTAACCTCCTGGACATTTGTAAACATTTGGATGTGCTGAGAATGCCCCTCGGGTGTGGATCACAGATCTCTTCATGTGTACCTTCTTTAGTCACATCCTGGGCAAGGGGAGCATGCCCATGTCACGTCTAAGCATGTCACGTCTGAGCAGTACATGCTCAGAAGGCATGAGTCAGAATAGATTCTAAGGCCTGTAAGAGATACCAGTTCTCTTGCCCAATTTTCCTCTACAGGTAAAACAATCCTTTGTAATAACAGAATGTAGTCTATTTTAATATTTCCTCTTGGTTAATTAAAAAGAATTGATGCTGCTAAAAACAAAGAAGGATCTGCACTCTCGTTTCTTCCATCAGCATCCACGGCTACCTCCACAGGATGTTTTGGTGGCAAAGCATCACTAAAGCGAAATGGAGAGATCCATCCAATCCCCACCTCCCTCCCTGCATCCCGCCCTGGGTGTGGAGATGACAGCAGGTGAGGGATGGTGGGCATCTAGGAGATGACAAGGGAATGGGCTTGTTTCCAAAACGGCTAATCAAGAGTGGGCTGCATTCATTGCGTTCGAGTCTCACTGGAAAGGGACTCAGCTACTCTGACCTTTCCTTTCGCATCACCGTGGGGCCCTTTCTAATCAGCGCTGTAACAACTTAGAGACAAAGCAGAGAAAATTAGACCAGACTGACTCGTGGAATAAGAATCAAGCACTCCTAAGAGTGAGTGTCAGCATGGCTTACCAAACCTCATCCCCACAAGGACACCCAGGACACTGCTATGGAATTAGTGCCTGGGGCAGCAACTGCTTTCCAAGGAGAAGCACCTGCAACTGGTCAGTTCAAGCTATGCTAAGTGACCCATGGCCATGCTGCCCCAGGGGAAGGTGTTTTCCCCTCACTTAGAGAACAACGCCTGTGAACCAACCAAATGTTCCCTAAGCTTTATTTCCTTACCTACAGGATGAAGTCAGAGACAAGAGCCCCTGGGACTCAGAAGGCAGCAGTAGCCATGATGATGCTTCCCCACTGCCCTTCCAAATCTCTCTCAGGAATGATCTGCTCACTTCAGTCACTAGCCAGAGTGGAAGGCTCGGAGGGGGCTGGAGCTCACCCAGGATGATAGGGTTCTTGCCACTGCTCTACCTGGCTCTGTCCTACCAAGAAGAGATTTTGAATTCTCTTCTCCTTCCTGGGGGAGTGAGGGGTCCCTCCCCACAAATCCTGACCTTTAAATTAGAACACTGAAGTTACGATACATGGACATTATTGCAATATGGATCAAAAGTCCCGGTCCTTAGCTATCAGACAGTCAAGTTCATAAATTTCATAATACATAATGATATTATTAATAAAAATAGGATTGAGATGGAATACACCCACAAAAAATAGCACACGAGAGATTTTTTGACATTTCACACTTTTTATAATGTAAAAAACTGGTTTGGGGAAGTGTGAACACTTTAAGAAACATATTACTGTGTTTTATACCACTTCAAAAGAACAGAGCCTAAAATGAGGTGCTTTAAAAATAGGTTTTTAAAATTAACCATTAAATGAAGAGAGATAAGGAATTTGTCACTGAAATGGCCATGAGCATTAAGACAAAAATGGATCATTTAAGAAAAATCAAAGGGATCATCAAACCTCTAGTGCCAGAGGCCACTTAACATATAACGAAAAAAAAGGGGAGAACAGGAGATAAAAACTTCACCTTGAAGCTAGTGATGGATGAGCCTTTCTGGGCCTCCTTCAATGTTTCATTCACCCAGTTGACAATAATGTCATCGTTGACCTTCTGGCCATCACCGATGTCTTCCAGCATATTCAGTGTGTACCTGAATGAAACGAGAATGATCTTTATGGAAAAGCAGCTAAGATATCCTTTTCTTTCTAGGCACACCATGGAAGGGAGTCTGAACACTATTACGCGGGAGAGGGAAGAGAGTATTGAATAACACTGGCCCCTTCTGCTCATCCTGAGTTCATGGCCGCTCTGTTCACAGCAGCTGGGAAATGGAACAGCCTAGAAGCCCATCAGCTGGTGGCTGGGTAATGAGCATGTGATACATTTATAATGGAATGTCGCTTGGATCCAGCGCCCTCTTCTGCCCCCACAGGTACCTGCACTCAGGTCTACATATGCCACACAAGCACACAGACACTCACACGTATACACACACTTTTCTTTAATAAAACCAATTAATGGCCCATGCCCACCTAGATTTTCCTCTTAGGAGGTCATTTACCCTTTAATATCGCACAAGTGACCGTGGTTTTTGCTGGAACGCTGCTGACAAGATCTCAGTATGGCTGGTGTTTGCAAAGCACACTGGGCTGAAAGGCCTTTCACCCAAGGGAGACAGCAGCATGAGCTCCAGGTCCAGCCAGTGCCTCGCTCAACAAAAGAGGACAGATGTAGGGATATCTGAGAGGCCAGGGAAGATGGACTATCCCTGGCTTGCTCTCTCTCCTGCCTTCCCATGCTCGCATCTGTCCTCCTGCCTCGCTCTGCCGTTGCCACCTGCTGGCAGTTTGCTTCTCTTTAGCATGTGTCTCCTAATTTAGACCTTATTTGCCAGCTGTCCAATCTTAGAATGATGTCCAGGCCCCTGAAGGGGGAAAGGGAGGCTGAAGCGTACAACCCTCGTTTGCTCTTGGAGGGGGAAAAATGACATGTCATTTATTGTCCTGATAAATTACCAAATTAGCAAATCTGTGTGATCCAAGTGAAATAAATTCTCCTTAGAACTGGATGCAAATTGAATAGATCTGTTACTCTGTGGCAGGCTGAGGGGGAAAAGGAAGGAAAACAAAGCAAAAGCAAATTCCTTCTGGTACCGTTTACACGATCACCCGTCATTTTTCCTCCTTCAGCAGTAATGTATTTCTCTGTCCACTTCCTTGTATGCAGGAATCTTGGGTAAGAAACATTTGTGAGAACTGTCACTGGTCATCTGGGTGAAGGCAGGTGCAGCAGCAGAAAGGCCTTACCTCACCTATAAACTAGCCCCTTAGAAAGGCCACATATGATTGAAACTTGTGAAGCAGGTAAGCATGGGGAATAATTTAGCAACCTGGAGCACCGCTTGGTCTGGTGCTATGAACACCCTCCTAAGAATGCACTTACCCGTGCATACTACACACACACACACACACACACACACACACACACACACACACACACACACCCCTCCCCACATAAGGCAGCTAAAAATCTGTTAGTGATCCAGGATCCCACCTGTACTGACTGAACTGAGTGCACACCCATCTCTGAACAATGGGTAAGCTTCCCCTTCCTTTGACAGTTAAAAACAGATAAACCCTTTCACTCCCACGCCTTATGTCTGGGTAAGACAATGTGGTTTAGATTGGATCTGGGCATACCTGCAATAAGACAAACTGTGTCCTCAAGCCAACATCTAGCAAGGCTCTCCTAGTTGTCTTTTAGGCCTATGCGTAACTGGGTATGCATAGGATTAAAACAAGATGCAGATGGGAAGGGGCATAGCATGTGCAGTAAAACACAAACAAACACAAACCTTTCATAATTTAAATCTGTCAACCAAAATAGAGACCTACTCAATAGAGACCTGGTAACCAAACTCTTATTCCTGTAGCCCCCAAGGAAGACCCAAATAATAATCAGGCCCTTTGAGTGCTCTCAGTCATGTGACCTCTGCCACTCTCAGCAGCATAGTTCTTTCTGATCTATACTATTGTCCATTTTAAAGATAAGTTTCCTTGCTACTGTAGCAATCTGTGTGAGTCTTCCTGCCAATTCCGTAAGAAGTTAAGAGCTTGGAAACATCCAGACCTGTCCTGACCATAAATAATACTGTCAGAACAGATAGCACAATGCAGGGTGGTTTTTAGATAGTATAAATTTCACAACAGAACAGGGTTCGATTTAGTTTTCCTATCATTAAATTAGAACATATAAATATTACCCTATATTGTAATCCATGAGAAAATGTAGTTATAACAATAGAAAGGACTTTTGCTTTAAAACCATCAGCACCTCCCCCAAATATACGAAAGACAATGAATCTCATTTAGAAATAGTTCTTGGAACTATGTATTGGTGAGACTGGCCCTTGGGAACTTTCAGTCAAGTGTGTCCCACCTATGGCCTTTGGGCCCCATGTGACTGAGGACAGCCAACACAAAATCACAAACCCACTTCAGCCATGAGAGATGTCTTGGAAATGTTGTGGGTAACACAACCACATGGTGGTTCTTGAGCACACACTTTGAGGAAGACAGTGTTGTGTCACAATGTCCAAGGTTAGATAGACCTATTGTGATTTGAATGTCAAGTGCTCCCTGTGGGTTCATGCCTTTGAACACTTGGTCTCAGCTGGTGGTGCTGTTTGGGATGGTCCTGAGACTTTGGGGAGTGGAGGAAGTGACAGGGGGTGGGCCTGGAACCAGTCATAAGCACTCAGCACACGATGCTGTTCAGACTTGGACAGGTTAGTAGCCTCTGAAAGGGAAACAAGGGAGGAGGAGAAGACCTAAGACTGCTTATCACAGAGAGGTCCCCAAGCTGCAGGCAGAGAGCAAATCCAAAGAGAACACCCCCTAAAATTGAGGCGATGGAGTTAGAACTCCAGGAAGCTAAGGAACCCAGAATTTGCAGTACACAGTTTTAGACCCAAGAGTGTTTGCATGAAGAAGACAATATGATTGAGAAAGAAAGCCACAAGGGGCCTCAGAGGGGTCTTCAAAGGTCAGCTGAATTTTGCTCAGGGCCCTGTATGTGAGGCTGGGGTCAGACCAGCTTGAACAGCCTGCAAGGCTCACATATGGAATGAAATGATTTGGTTCCCACCAGCTCAAGACAAAAGAAATCAGGACACCCGGGTCAACAGCTAACATGCTCATTCAGCGTCTCGTTACTAAGCAGCACATGAGATCCAGAGGAGTAAAGCTTAGAAAGTAAGCCCCAAAAGACTGTGACTGGGTTTAATCTAACCCCACCCCAGAGCAAAAGCTTCACACTGCTAAAGGAATAGAGAAATACCCAGTATCGAGCAAGGTTAACCTTCTAATATTTGGCACATGATCAGAAAAATAAGCAACGTGCAAATAAAAAAATAGGTTTGCACTGGAGATAAAAGTGAATTAGCAGAAACAGAAGTCAGCACAATTATAGCCACATGCTCAAGAAGGCAAGCAGAAGATGAGAGGTTGGAGACAGAAAAAAGATTCAACACTTCTGGATGCAGATACTACAATAAAATGTGTGTGTGTGTGTGTGTGTGTGTGTGTGTGTAAATACTAAATGAAGTTAATGAAACATGGCTGTACACAGAGAGGAGAAAAAGACAGATTAGTTTAAAGATATATTGGCCTTTATCTTCCAAAATGAAACAAGAAATAAAGGAAATGGGTAGACAGGGAGTCGTCAGAGGATTACACATTCACTCAGGGTTTCCCAAACGGGTGGGAGTGAACACAGAACAAATTATTAAGGAAATTAAAAGGTAAAAGTTTGATGCAAAGCTAAACTAGTACCATCCAAGAATTCAAGGACCTTCAAATATGAGAAACGACTTTGCACAACATACATAATCAAATTATTTCAAACTGGTGAGAAAGAGAAATCCTAAAAGAGCCCCCATAGAAAATCTATCATATCACATACAGAGGAGCAAAGATGAGGTCCACCAAAGGTTTTTTGCTGTTAACAACACAGGCAAGAAGACAGTGGACATTAATTTCAAAGTAGTAGAAGAAAAATACACTAATATGCAATTCTGCATCCAGAGAAAATGTATTTCAAGAATAAAAAAGCAACTAAGGCTGCTTTTGGCATATAGAAACTTAAACAATTCATGATCAATAGACCTATACTATTAGAAAGATTACAGATATAAGAAAAAGCTCTAAGGTGGAGATTTAAACCTATAGGAAAGGAATTCACTGTTATTGACACAAAATCAACTGAAGGTAAAAGGATGGGAGAAGATGTGTCAGCCAAGAGGAGGTAGTGGTGACTATATTAATAACAGGAAGAAAAAGTTCAACATGACCAGGCACACAGAAGGTCATTCTGTAGTAAAATAAAAGTATGATTTATTCAGATGAAACTATAATCTAAAATACAAGTGAACCTAACAATAGGCTTTCATAAGAACTCAAGCAAAATCAGAAAGAAAAAACGTAGCAGAAAAATAAAAGGCACTTCCTTAATTACTAAACTTAGGTTATAGCTTTACCGAATTCAGTCACTTTCCTGAAATTTTTATGTTTCCAAATGAATAACCCATTCATGAAGATCTCACTCATCCCTGTGGATGGCATTACCTTCTCATGAGCTGCCACACCAATGCCAATGTGAGAGTGTGGTTCCCTTCGTTGAGATCTTGTCCTGCGATGCCAACTAGGGAGAACTTAGCCTGATTCTTCCCCAGCTCCACTGCGTAATTACAGTTCTCAAGCTGTTAGTGAGGCAGAGAGAAAACAACTTATGGCATCATCTTGGTTATCATAAATCTCAGGAAAATGGTAAAAAATAAAGATACAAAAATCAATAGCATCAGACCTGTGTAATCACAACTATCAACTGGGTTATGCACTACTACGATCTACATTAACTAAAGAGATTTCCACCCATAAATATAACTCCTCAGTGCCACCCAAAGTACCCAAGTGTGAAATGAGAAGAAATTTACTGTCCTGAGCATTTTCATGAGTATTCACAGCACACAGCAAGCTGCCCTCAGTTATCTGTCTGTGATATTTCTAAAATAGTTGGACTTCTGGAGATAAATGGACAGGAAAAATGTGTATTCTCCATCTTATGGACACACGGTGGATAGACATGGAAGACAGATAGATATTCCAGCGGCTACGCATAGATCATGAAGGACCACAGAAGGCAAGTCGGATGGCTCAGAGGGTAAATGAATTTGCTGGGTTCGATCCTCGGAACCCACATGGTAGGAGGAGAGAACTGATTATCCTGAAAGTTGTCCTCTCACATCCACATGTGTGTGCGCTGTAGCACATGTGCATATGTGTGTGCACCCCACACAAGGCACATTTGCACACACGCATGCGCGCGCACACACACACCCATACACACAACAAATAAATACGGAAAGAGTCACAGAGAGGAGGAGAGGTGGGAAGCGGCTGTGTCAATCCTACCCTTACAAAACAATGTTCCCACCGTGTTGACAGTAGATAAACTGTACCAGCCAAGCTGTGAGCACAAAGCTCCAATTCTTTAGAAAATTAGAATGAAGATCTTGCGAGGGGGTGGAGAGACGCTGTGGCTTTCCTTTCTCTAACTACCTTAATTGGAGAACTTTGTGATAATGTGCAGCGACATCCAACATGAATCATAAAGAGCAATCAGCTGCAATGGTAGGTTCATTGTAATGGAAGCATTCATAGGACCTCTGGTGGCTGCGCTATTATTTAGTCCCTGCTACACACTCGAGGAAGCTTGGCTGCCTGGTAGAGTGTTCTCAGAGAGCTTTTGCAGGCTAATGCCACCGCCTGTCACCTGGCCCAGCAGAAAACTCATTGTTTACCTTCTTCATATTGCCCCCCAGCTTGGGATATGGAGGCTTGTTTACTCTGTTCCAGTCAACAGGGACCTTGATCTTTTCATAGAGCTGGAAGATGACCAGGGCATCCGATAAGTCACTGAACACAAACAAACACAAAGAATCGTCAGAGACCCAGCATTTTGCTCGGGGACTACAGTACGTGAGTCACCTAGTTCCGGCAACATTCCCAGGGACCCTGGAAGTGTGGCAGGAGTAGCTCCACCTCTAAAGACGCAGAAACTGCGATTCAGAGACCTAGGTTTACTCTCCCGGTGACTAGCCATGCCCCTTCCATGGCCATAAACTGCCTTGAGGCAGAAGAAGAAACATGGTTTTAGCCACAGCACAGGGGACACTTAACTGTGAACTTAACACTCTGTAAACAGAGCCTGCTCCTGAGAAGATAACGGGCTTATGACACACATCAAGTTAGTTGTTTCGCTGAGGTCTAATTTTTGTATTAAATTCAGTGATAACTGATCCATGGGTGTGAGCATCTCAGTGGAGGAGGTCACTGCGGCACTCCTGTATCCCATCAAGGTACACATCTGGGAAAAAGGCACACACCATAGTAGTATGGAGTGTGGGATCCTGTACTCCTTCAGGGTCTCTGTGTTACAGATCAAGGATGAGTCCCCCAGCTCCTCCTACCTGTACAAATGATTGACTCGAGGGTTGACTCCCAAGGAGTTCATCCAGTTCCTGAATGTCCGCTCTTCCCTCGTCTCACCTAGGTGAGTGAAGGCTGATTAATATATATACACCCTAGGGCAACTCTTGCTTATGATCTGAGTTTATCTACAGTGGATAGAATACAGGTGGAAGGTACAGAAGAAAACAGACACTACCAGAGGAGGGCTGCTACTCTAATTTTCCCCATTTAATTTCTACAAGCATTTCCATAGCATCTAACGAGATTAGGCATCACCGAGCAGGGTCCAGAGAGTCAGCTGGATGTCCAGAGGGAGGAGGCAGATACGTTTGCCGTTCTAGGTGAGACAGGGGAAAGGGCCACATAGTTCAGATTTGGAAGCATGGAGTTGAAACTTCACCTTCTGGGATCAGCAGCTGCCTGGGAATGAGGGGAGAGGAGAGCATTTGGAAGACAGTAAGAGGTACGAGTAAGAAGGGTGTAACCCTGAGCACAGAGGGAGCAATAGGCAAGCTCTCTGCTCAGAACACCAGGAAGTGGTGTCGGGGATCTATGCAGTGTAGCTACAGAGCTAAGACTGTCTAAAGGCTGCAGCCAGGACTGGGAATCTGTGCGGGCAGAGTAGCAGATTTACACTGATATTTTATACAACGCCAGTCATTGTGGGCTCTTCTGTTTGATGGCTGTAATAAATTCTTGGGCAAGGCAGAGATGTAATGAAAGCTGTGCCGGGTGTGCCTGGCAGCGGTGCGCAGGATGACTAAGGGTGACACACATTTACATTAGATATGCAGAAGGGATCGGGTCTGGCGTTGGTGTGTGGGCACACTTAACTGTTTGATGAGGGGAGGAGCAGGCCCCTAAGATTGACTAAGATCACTGGTGTTTGAGACAATGAGTCCAGAGAGCAGAAAGAGAAAACAAACAACCCAGAAGGCATCGCAAGTGAAGAATTGTTGGTAGCTATTTACGTAATAGCTTAGCAAAACTCAAGACCATTAGTTATGGTGACCAAAATAAAAACAAACGAAAACGGGATGCCAAACTGAAATGAGAATCACGAGAGGGGAGGAGATCAGACAGGACGTGCGGGGAAGGCAACGGAGATGAGAAGCATTCAGTTCTGCCTTGGAAGTGCTCTACTGGGGAAAACCCAAACTGTGGTGCCGAAGTGGCAGCTAGAAATGCACGGCTAGTCAGTCTGATGCACAGATTTAAGATCAGGACAAAACACCAAGCCATGGCTTCCCCAAAGCGGCCTCGTTTGGATACAGACGCTACTGTAACGGTAACTAGACTGAAGGAAATTGGAAAGGCCTTAGACAAAACAGCCTGAGTTTCCTTGAGTTAATAACATTCATTTCTTACTAATTTTTACTTTATGTTTATAACAACGTAGAGATTATGTTTCTTAAAGGATCAGTAAATATGTCTGGAATCATTGGCTTGTAGACACTGGGCTGACTGAAATGGCCTGCCATTTTATATTAGGGCTTTCATCTGTAAAATATGACTGTCAGGATTCTGCTTCAGAAGACTTTTCTGTGTCCTAATGGCCTCATAAAGAACAAAGTGGGAGTGAAAACTTGAGGAGCCATATCCTAGTGCAAGTTACATACCACTTCAGATGGCGAGTGGTGGCCATTTTTTGCCTCAGGAACTAACCCAGTCCATGAAGCACATACATTAGGGTTCTGGAATTTACAATTTATCTCATCCAATAACTAAATATACTGTCTTCCCTAAAACAGTTAATTCTGATAACGGATGATGCCTGTATAAAATGGCTGTGATAGAATCATATTTGATTATTGCTGCTTGGCTGTAATTGGCCTGATTAATTCATCCTCTTTGCTGTATGTTGGAGAACTGATGGCCTGCTTGTGTATGGGGTGGGTTCGCATTTGCTTCAGGCCTGGTTTTTGAGTTGCCGTTTAACCAGAGCTGTGAGCATTTTTTTTTTTAATTGAACACCTTAAGCCGCTAACATTATGGTTACCTTCCAGAGCCCCCCAGTCAATGTCCTGGTTCTCTGGTTTGTGCAAGGCAGGGTATTTGTTAAAGAGGTTGGCAATGAAAGCCAGGTTCAACTTGGGGTTCCCTCGGACAACATCGGTGGCTGTGACAAACTGCCGGCAGCCCAGCCTCTCCGCCTGCTGCAGCATGCATTCTGCCCTCTGGATGTCATCCTTCTCCTGCAATGAAAAGGATGTCAAGAGGCTAGGTCAAGGATCCATACACATTCGGGCATGCATAACATGAAGAAGAAGTAGGGTCTCGTTAATGCGCCAAGTGCCTAACACAGGTAGATCCCTATTACATATACCACATGCATGCAAGTCACGAAGTCACAGTTCCGTAACTGAGACCAAGGGCCCCTCATCATTTAACAAGTTCAGATGAACAGCTAGTTGCATTTTAAAGGGAACTGCATGAAAATCTGACATTATTTACACTGCCCTAAACTATTTTCAGTCGCTCAGCTTCCTTTTGTTGTAGCTTCTTGCATAGACTTTATGAGAATTTGCTCTATTGAAAGTTTAAGTAATAATTTATGTTCCTATTTCTAATTCAGAGAAGACATTTACAGCCATAAATTAAGAACATCTGATGCATACAATTACCTTTTCCACCCTGGCTTGGTTAAACCCCAAAGTAAGGGTCAGCCTCCATACCACCATTGGTAAATGGCCCATAATAACTTGGCTTTGGAGAGTTCTCAGCAGAGGACTGCAGCCCATAAACGGGCGAGGGAGGACAATTCCCATCATTTGTTATCAGACTCTTAAAACGGTGTCTTAAGACATCGCCAACTGTCTAGACGATGAGCCACTCTTTGTAAAGTCCATGGCACCGCCTCCTTTCACACAGCAAAGCCTCACATCAGAATTATGCCTTAGGCTGCTGCTTCAGGAGGTGACAAGCTCATCTCATGACCATCAGTCCTTGTTGGTGGTCACTTCATCTCTCCTTCGGAGATCCAATACTAACTCATTGGCTTTAGTCCCAGTGACGTGAGAGGAGGCAAAGCGTGAGAATCAGAGTTCCTAGGTAAAACCAAAGGGTGTGAGCTACGGGTCCGTGGTGGAGAGCTTGCTTATGCATGTGAAGCCCAGAGTTCTCTCCTAAGCGCTGGGAAACACAAACGAAAACCACTAACAACAACAAAATCTCTTGAAGAAATGTCTTTTGATTGGATCATCACTCAAGGCGTCTGTCCTGATCACCTTTCTTTCTGTTAGCTTGACACAGGCTAAAGTCACCTGAGAAGAGGAAGCTCAACTGAGAAAATGCCCCCAACAGATTACCCTATAGGCAAGTCTGTAGAGCATTTTCTTGATTTGATTGACGTGGCACTTTCCCTAGCAGGGAAGCCCAGTCACGACAGAAAGTGCCACCCCTGGGCAGGTGGTTCTGATAGCTTGTGTAAGAAGACAGGCTGAGCAAGGCAGTCAGCAGCGTTCCTCTGTGCCTTCTGCTTCAGCTCCTACCCTGACTTTCCTCTTTAATCACTGTGATTGGGAAGTGTGAGCCAAATAAATCCTTTCCTCCCCGAGTTTCTTCTTGTCAGAGTGTTCTATCACACCAGCAGGAACCTAACTAAGACAGCATATATTCTAATAGTCCACAAATTAGTGGCTAATATTTATCGATTGAGAATAAAAATACAAAATAAAAAGAACATTTTACTATTTAGACCCAGGTTGATGCTGCTGTGCCTTTGGAATGATGGGCATATAAAACGTTCTGTGTGGCACATGACACTGTATTAGTATCTATTTCTTACCCTGGTGTTTTAGTCCCGGTTCAGTTTTCCATAATTATTACAAAAAATTACTAACAGTGTTCAATAGTTTAACAGGCACTTAAACAGAGCAGGGGCCAAGGTGAACCACAGGAGCAGTCAACACCAAAAGCATGGTGTCCTTTGAAGACAGGGGGCACAGCCTTACCCTCAGCCCTGACATGTCAATCACGACAGCGGGGATTCCTTCTTCGTCTCCTTTGGGAGCCACCTGCTCAAGCAGGTGGTAATAAGCTTTCGAGTCCTGAGAAAAGGTTAAGAAATTACAATGTAAGAAAGTGAAGTTAATTGCACACTTAACACAACAATCATCTCCTAAAAACAAACATATTTCTTATCCTTGTCATTCAGAATATAACAATTAACTGACCTAGAAATATTAATTCACTAGAATGTCCACACTGTCCAGTTGCATATTATATTTCTCTCTCTTTAAAGGAGTCTAGCAATAAAAAAAAAAATACAGGGCCAACATAAAAGGCAACACAAAGGTTCCGATGTCCTCACGGGGAGACACAGCTTATTTACATGAATTAAATTATATACAGGAAAATATGTATATACCTTTATACTGTTGTAGAAGTCAGTCAGCTAAGGGTTAATTTAAAAAAAGCAACAGAGAAAAAGGAAGCAGAAGTTTAAAGCAGAGTTTTAAAAGACATTCAAACGGACAATCAGCAAAAGAGAAAATTCAAAGACAGACGATTAACACATTGGCAAGCCGTCTTGTGTTGTTGCTGTTTCAAATTACGATATATTTACGTGTGTATGTGGAGGGGCACAAGCATGCGGAGGTCAGGACAGCTTCCGGTCTGTTCTCTCCTCCCACCGTGTGGGTTCTGAGGGCTCTACTCCGGTCCTCAGCCTTAACAGAATATGTTTATCTGTTGAGCCATTTTGATTGCTTTTTTATTTTATTTTACGAGGCAGCGTTTCATCATGCATTTTGAGCTGGCTGGCCTCGAACTTATGGTTTTCCTCCTGCAGCTTCCCAAGTGTTGGGGTTGCAGGCAGTAAACAGTTTCCTAGTGGAAGGAGAGATATCACCAGGGTAAGAGCATCCCAGATCTCTCTAGAAGCCAGAAACTACAGGTAATCTGGGTTATAAGGAATTGGGCTGGGCCCAATTAAGTTTTATTGAATTCTTCTTCTTTTTTTTTTTGTTTTTTTGTTTTTCGAGACAGGGTTTCTCTGTGGCTTTGGAGCCTGCGCAGGAACTAGCTCTTGTAGACCAGGCTGGTCTCGAACTCACAAAGATCTGCCTGCCTCTGCCTCCCGAGTGCTGGGATTAAAGGCATGTGCCACCACCGCCCAGCTATTGAATTCTTTAATATACTTATTGACAAAAAGAATTTTCAGGGTCATGGTCTTAAAAATACAAATTTATGCTCAGTCAATGGAAGCATATAGAATTCCAGGAGTTGCAGCACTGCTTTTAACTGGGGGCACACCTCAGACACATGTTCCCCTACACACACACACAGGCACACAAGCCCTGTGTAAATGCCCTATTGACCTTCCCAAAGTCCAAAATGGTTAGTTAAGAACATAGTCTTTCAGTGAGAGCAAATCAGGCCCATTTATGACTGAGATCATAACTTAGGGTACATAGTTCTCCAACATAACAGGGCAGAACTATTGAACATGGATAGGAAGTGTGGTCTGGCTCCTGTAAGCCCCACTTTGGCTGTGCTGTTAGAAGATGGCTCACCAGTATGCCGAGCTGAGCGCCTGGGGTGAGGGAGGGGCTGCTTGGCTACATGCTTTACTCTGATTGGCCCTGTGCCTGGCAAATGCTGAGTTCTGAACATGCCAGGTCAGCCCACGTGGTGCAGCAGTCAGAAGCTGCTGTTACTCAATTATAAGCCTGGTGGACTCTTGGCAAGTCATGTGACCTTTCCTCTGGCTCTTCATGTCTGAGAGAGTGGACACAGGAATCTTGCCTAACGTTGGCAGCCCATGACTCTCCGTTGTTCTGGGAACCTGCTCTCTAATGCTCCCTAGCTGCTCCTTAGGTGCTTGTCACCCTGGTCCGGCTGTCTCCAGTTACAACTATTTCCTCTCGCCTTAATATAGAATTTTTCATAAAGTTGAAGACCACATGTCTGCCTTGCTGGCTATTCTTTTATGGAGCTCTTATTTCTTTGTTTCCGTATTTGTGAAATTCTTACCTTAGGGTTGTGGTAAGGATTCAGTGAGTCAGCCACAAAAATATCTAGCAATGCCTGGCAGGTAGCAAACACTGTGCTTGCTTACAATTACTTATTACTATTATTAGTGATCAGAAAGACATCTTTACTTAACTCTGTGAAAGGAGCCCCTCTAAGATGGCACCGTTTATAAAGCAAGAGACATCAAAGTCTTACATACAGTTTCTTTTCTAAGATGTATTTATTTGCATGTGTTCAGCCATGTGCATGCGTATGTATCTGCATGCGGGAATGCTCATGTGTGTGCAGGTTCACCTGCCTGTTCATACACAGAGGTCAAAAGTGGCATTGGCTTTCTTGTAGCTGGAGTTACGAAGGCTTACGGGATGTCAGGCTTGCCACGTGAGTGCTGGATCTCATGATGAGAGAGCCATCTCTCCAGCCCCTACACATACCCTCTTCACCTTAAAGTAGTATTGCCCTTGCACCGCCATGCGCTCCCGATGATCTCTTTCCTGCCACTGAAACTCACAATGAGACTCGGCTCCCTTTGAAGCTGCACAAGGGCTCAGGGCAGATGTGTGTGTGACCCAGAACTAGAGCTGCAGACTGGCCCTAGGGGATGGTGAGTGGCTGCAAACAGAACCACACTAGGCTGCTAAGACACAAGGCCCAGCATCTGTCCTTTCTCCACGAACTCCACACCTCCCCTCCATTGAAGCAGGCGCGTTCAGCAGAGTTCCCCTACCTTGATGTCAGTGCTGAAGTTGGCGATTTTGGTGCAACCTGCGTTTTCCAGGTGGTAGTTAGCCCACCGGAGCAGCAGTTCTTCAGGAGACAGCTTCATCAGGTCCTCTAGGCTCTCTCCTTCTCTCAGAAGGGCGATCAGAGCTGGAGACACACACAGTAATAAAATGACACAAAATAAACACAGGGATGTTTGGGGGCATTTGTTATCCTGACATGGAGCCCTGTTGGAAGAGCAAAGAGCAGCATTGTCCCTTTGGGTGTAATGTTTCCCATGAAGCAAACAACTCACTATACTTCCTAAAAGGGGTGCATTAATGCGAGCTAACCTGCTATCCCCATTTTTCGGTTAGGAAAAATAAGGACCAAGGAATCTCAAGCCTTTGCCTATGAGCACTAGTTAGAGCACAGAGGTAACCTAGGTGACTTGCTGGAAGTGCTCTGTTGGGTCTACTGGAGCACACTTCATATCACAATGACACTTCTGCTTTTAAGAGGTCGATTTTGCAATCATGACAATGTTCTCTTTTCTATTCCCATTGGCGTTTTATAGTCCAAATGCTTACCGTATAATTATAGCAACGCAACAATGCAACCAACTTTCCTCTGTGTTTCCCCAGAAGAATAAATATTTTCTGCCTGGTTGTGTTTAAATTTAGTTGATTCGATTTTGCAAATCAATACTCTTTCTCTTGAGTTCTAAGATTCCTATTTGCTATATTATTTTTTGCTTTTTAAATATAATGCTTAGTATTTGGGTTTTAAAGTGATATCTCAACATTTTTACTGCTTGTTATAATTTGATTTAAAATATATGCATAGTTGGGGCTGAAGAGATGGCTC
The DNA here is from genome assembly GCA_028555095.1 of Dicrostonyx torquatus. Taxonomy (NCBI): domain Eukaryota; kingdom Metazoa; phylum Chordata; class Mammalia; order Rodentia; family Cricetidae; genus Dicrostonyx; species Dicrostonyx torquatus. Next base: position 4,894,453 of record JAQHUG010000126.1, on the reverse strand, counting down.
GGCAGTTAAGAACCTGGCTGCTCTTCCACAGGATCCAGGTTCGATTCCCAGCATCCACATAATGACTTACAACCATCTATAACTTCAGTCCCAGGGGACCCAACATCCTCTTCTGGTCTCCGGAGGCACCAGGCATGCATGTAGTATACATACATACAAAATATTGACATGCATAGAAGTAATTAATTAATTAATTTGAAAATTAAAAATGTATAACTGAAGCTTATAATTTAGCTACAGATTTCAGAATGGCGGGAACAGTACCTGAAATTTTTGAAGGGTAACATGAGTTTTGTGTGGCACTTGTCAAGGTCCACGCCTGAGAACTCAACTGGGCTATCATTGCTTATGTACATTGTTCAAAATTTCCCCCTTTCCTTTCTTATTCCCCAGTGCTGGGGGTCGAACCTATGGCCCTGAGCAAATAACCAGGATCTCATTTAGTTGCCCAGGTTGGCCTTGAATTCACTCTAAAAAATCTAAGCAGGAGTTAAGCTTGTAATCTTCCTGCCTCTGCCTCCCAAGTAGCTGGGACTGTAGGTCAGTGCCATCTAGCCTGCCTTTAGTTCAGAATTTCAAAGCTCTGATGTGGTTTTCTATTTCCCAAACATATTGTGTGTATTTAAGGTACATAATGTGGTGTTTTCATGTACTGATCATACAAGATGCAGAGATGTGATTATTCTAATCAGACAAACGAGTACCCCATCAATTTACATAGCTACTTGGCTCTCTTTGGGCTGCGGTAACAGTATCAATAGCCTCTTTTGGCAAATTAGCAACATGAGCTACAGTATGACTGACTTAGCCCTCCTGTTTACCTGAGGTCTCTAGACTCATCCACCCTGGGTAAATACAACCTACAGCTTCCTTGGTAGTCAATAAGACATAGACCAATCTCTCCCAATCTGGTGCATTTGCTAAAGTATTTTAATGTAATTAAGTCTTATAAAATATGTATCAAAACTCATCCTGTTTGCTGTGAAGCTCCTGTAGACCATTTGAGCGGGGTAAAGCAGCCTCTGAGGTGAGGGTTCCAGTCAGGCCAAGCTATATCTAAACAAAGCGCTATTGCCAGTCTGTGGTCTCTAAAAGTCTTTGCACTGACATTTTAAAAGCCTGGTTTGCATGGATAGATAGAGTCTGTTACTTTAATTTCATGGACTCAGTATTACTGAGTGGTTTTCTCAGCAGGAGAATGCCTGCTATCTTCGCCCAGTCACCAACACAGGCAAGGTTAGAAAGCCATGCCAGAAAATCTTAGCACGTGAGACTTGATCTTACCTTCATTTCTGCTGAGTTCGATGTCAGCAAACAACCCAATCTTAATGACTTGCCACAGAAGTCCCAGGACCAAATATGGCTTCCCCTCCTTCAGGTCCTCGGCTCCTATATTAACCACATGGCACCCAATGGCTGAGGCAGAGTTCAGAGCCAAGTTCAAGTTTTCCTGAAGAAGAAACAATATGCAAGCTTGGTTCCTTCACTTTGACAGTGCCTAGAGACATTAGCAACAGCCAGTGTGGTCCTTCTGGAATGCTCACAGACCCAGAGGCAAGGTCGTCACTAGTTTTAACACTGAGAAGAAACAGTGAAATACTAATGAGGACGGACCTAATAGCCCACACACTGAGCTTACACAGGGGTCCACTCAATCAAACCAGTACCCAGTGCGGAGGACCCATTCTGGCATGAGATTAAGGAGTCCTTTGCTGGTCTGTTTTGCACTTTGATGAAGCCTATACATTCAGAGCCTCCATTAACTGGAGAAAGTCATTGTCCTGTCACTACCTAAGGCTAAGAAGATAATTGTTGATGTAAATTTGGGTCATAAAAAGAACAACAGACTGGTCTTTTGACTTGCAAATTTACTGTCACGGAAAAGAAAATTATATAAATCAAATTCCTGGAAAAGACTGATGTTTTTTTCCCCCTCTCACAAAGCAAGTTACTGAGTATCCATGGCAACTAGCAAACTTGCATATGCACCCACGTATGCAGGTTCCAGGCTGCTATACTAACCAGGCATGCATGTACGGTAACTCATATACAGCTGGGAGAATCGGAGTGTTCCATCTCTCATGTTCTGTTTCTGGGCCCGTGAAGGAAGGGGTCAGTGTCAGAGAAGCGGAATAGCTTTTGTGGTGTGTATGACAAGTTAAGAAGAAACTCCCCCAGAAGTCCTTCCCAGCCACTCCAAACAGTGAATAAAGACAGTTCTACTGTAGCCAAGATTATGAAGAAATCTAACATTAGGTGCACTCTCATATGCTCAACTCTTGTTACCAACTTGGTTAGACATCTTAAAAGTACACAGGACTGCTTAAGTCCAAACCGGAGATAACCTGTTATTCGTGATTTAAGGTATTCGACATGGTTCCTGAGCTAGAGAATTACAATAGTGCTAAAACACTGGAATACAAGAAAGAAAGCCAGCTTATCTTCCGCTGGTGACTAGTTTGGCTAATTAACAAGCAGAGGGGTAGAAGCAGGTTCTACTTTTTCCACTCTTGGCCGTATCCGCAGCACCGTGGAGTCCTCCAGAGCCCGTTTTTCCATCCCTTCCCTGCTCAGAAAGGCTTGTCTTTTCCGCTACTGCGGTATATTCGGCATCAGTTCAAAGGTGACTTGGTAAGGCAAGCTTGAGTTACAATTACAGCCACTATGTAGGGTATTCTTATGTGGCCTAAACAAACCCAGCTGCTAACACACCCCAGCCTCCACCCTTGACTACTCCCCCAATAAACACAAGCCAGAAACGCATCCTTCTACCCACTGGTTGTAAGAACCATCAGCCAAGGCCTATGCATAAGGGAAAGAAGCCTGAGGGCGCTTGGGTAAAGCTAACTCAGCGGTGATGGCGGGCGCTCACACCAAGCCTCACCCCACATTTGCCTAGCAGCAGAGAGGACAAACCTGAATGGTGAAGGGTGTGAGCTTCTTTTTGTTGATTGTTCTCTCATCGATCGTGTCTGGCACTGACAGGTTGATCATTTTACTGAAAGAGAAACAATGGAATTAAAGAAGGCAGCCCCCTGAGTAGCTGAGTCCGGTGGGATGAGATTTAAGGTCGAGCAGGATCTTAACTGGACATGTCAGCAACACGCTATCTCCCCGCAGCGTGTATGAGCTGCGCCGGTTGTGGTTGAATCTGGACTCAGTGGGGACTGTAGTGTTCACGAACCTATCACAATGCAGAGGCCGGCTTCGTTCACTCTCCTAAGCTATTGGAGTGCCCTGGCTCCCATAGAACGGTGGCTCCCCATCTTCCCGATGTTGCAACCCTTCGATACAGCTCCTCGTGTTATGCTGACCCCAACCATTAAATTATTTTCATGGCTTCTTCATAACTGTAATTTTGCTACTGTTATGAACCGTAAAGTAAAAGTCTTATATGCAACCCCCAAAAGAGTTGTGACCCACAGGTTGAGAACCACTGCCTCAGACCATCATTGAATTCTAGGTGGGTAGTTAAAGCAATCCCCCCACCCCCGCGGTGAGTTTCTTAGCCTTATAAATTGTCCCCACTATGCAAGAGACTGCTCATCTACTTCTGGGTTTACATTCTGTAAATATTTCTATTTGATATCTGATCAATACACTTAATTAAACATGCAATGGCTTGTCCTATCGTTCTGTAGTCATTTGACCAATGTGTGATAAATTTTCCTCACTTAAGTATCCAATACATTGATCAGAAATCCAAGCAAGTGACTGTTGTTTATGAAAAACTGATTTTGCTCAAGTTACTGTTTGCTTAATCTTCAACAGGGCAGAGAAGATAAATGATGTTAGTGACTTCTGTTTTATTTAAAGAAAGGAAATGAAAAACCAATCCCCAAACAGAAGCCAGACTTCATGGTGCAGGCCCATAATCTCAGCTACTCAGGAGGCTATCTTTTACAGTTAATTTTTTTTTTGGTTTTTTTTTTGTTTGTTTTTGTTTTTCGAGACAGGGTTTCTCTGTGGCTTTGGAGCCTGCGCTGGAACTAGCTCTTGTAGACCAGGCTGGTCTCGAACTCACAAAGATCCGCCTGCCTCTGCCTCCCGAGTGCTGGGATTAAAGGTGTGTGCCACCACTGCCCAGCTACAGTTACTTTTAAACATATATTTTCATAACTTTGTCATGTGTGTACACATGCTCATGTATCTCTATGTGCATACTCATATATATTTAAAATAAACTTCCACTGCTCTGTTTCCTTTTCCAGTCCATCTGGGGCGGGCCATGCTCAGATGAAGCAGAGTGGTACATACTCCGCCAAAGTCACCGCTCTGGCCCGGCATCACTGTGTCTTGGAATATGTACAAGCTCATCTTTACACGTGGTGTCCCTTCTCTCCAAGGAGACAACAGCAGTCTTACAGACTGCACTACAAGTCGCTGCTTAAGTTAGTTAGCTCCCCTGTACCCCTGTCAAATACAGTCCATAAAGTACTCCATACATGCAAGTAAGTATCAAAAAAAAATGGTCAACAATAAAAACACTCAGCTGCTGATACGTCAATAAAGGCGGGGGGACTTTTGGAAATTAAGAAGGAACTTGCATTTACCAAAGAACTATGCCGTCCCCTACAGCGTTGAAGAGATCATTGGTGTTGGGGTTCATGGGGATGACATGCCGGCAGTCGGGGTCATTCTCCAGGGCTTTGTTTATCCAGTTGACGAAGGCATACTTTTCTTCCTCTGCAAACAAAGGGCTGAAGTGACTTGCATGCAATGTGAAAGCCAGATGAAGGCATTGCACACATGGACCTCACATTCTTGTGCCCAAGAGTGATAGTGCAAGGCTACCCAGGCCATCCTCTCGCCATCTTGGATTTACTAGTTTTAAAAATCAGAGCTCCCTTAAGAAACAGGCACTGAATCAGGTAATAAAGATATGATTAAAGATTTAAAACAAATTTAAAAATGCATATTATATTTGGATAATTATAAATAATAAAATACTTTGTGTGGGTGTAATTTAAATATTGTGTGGTTTGATATTTATAGGATAAAACTCAAGATCCTGCCTGTGTAAACCCCCCTCCCCGATTTAAATGTTGTATGTCATGGTCAATCATTGCACTATCATTGACCTTTTCTATGGTTATAATGAAACAGTTAGGAAATAATCACCTGTGATAGATTTCTTCCTTCCTATAAGCAAAGCTACAATGAATTGATCTTAAGTCTTAGTAAAACTTGGGCTGGAGAGATGGCTCAGCAGTTAAGAGCACTGTCTGCTCTTCCAAAGATCCTGTTCAATTCCCAGCAACCACATGGTGGTTCACAACCATTTGGTGCCCTCTTGAGGAAGAGACCTGGTCCATCATTCTCATCAATTTAGACCATGAAACCCAATATGGACAAGTTCAACAGAACCGCCATATACGGGCTGCCCATGCATGCTTCAGCATTGCCAGGGCATAAATTTCAAAATTTCAAATTTCTTAGTACACCCCTAGTTCCATGTTTTAAAATAGTATGTAAATTGTTGAAATTGGTAAAGACAGAAAAGTGAATTGCTATCCTCAGATTCCTGATGCACTTTGACACAGTAAATGCTTGAAAAATCCCTACAAGGCTAGACAAGATTGAGTGTATTCAGAACCCTGTAAGCTACAACATTGGCCTGATACGATAGGCCCACTAGTGCAAAAGTGGTACAAATGTTATTGCTACAAATTCCTTTAACATTTAAAAACCAACTGCTTTTTTAAAATGGCATCTAAGACCCACTTCATGAGATAAAACCCATACCCAACACGGTTAAAGGGGCTAAGCACCTGTGACTGCTTAAGCCACAGGCTCTAGAAGAGAACACATTATTATTATTCTGCTAAAGGGACACAGTATGAAACTGATTCTTTTGACATATTGCTACACCCGTAGATTAGAGCATCACTCAGTCATCACTAGAGAAGCTTCCGGTAGATAACTATTAACACAGAGATTCCTAACCAAGCTCTGAGATTGTGGAGTGTTCAGCCCTAAATGGGACAAACATATCACACCCCTAACCCTCAAGGCTCCGGATCGTCTCAGAAGAGAGGCTGGAGAGACTCCAAGAGTCAGAGGTGGTTGGTGACATCAAGGCAACAGTGTTTGCTAGACACAACTGGGCAGTTGCACAGATGAACACACGGTGACTGTGACAGTTGCACAGATGAACACACGGTGGTTGTGACAGTTGCACAGATGAACACACAGTGACTGTGACAGTTGCGCAGATGAACACACGGTGACTGTGATAGCATGCATAGGACTTGAGCGAGCTGCAGCCAGACAAGATTCCAGCATGGTGGGGGGGGGGGCGGGCATGAAATCCCACCATTGTCCGAGGAGAGGAAGAGTTCACTTTCTATAGTGATATGACAACCACACACCAGGGCAGGGCCCACTCCCAAGACTAACTGGGCAACACAAACTGGACTCAATGGAGAAAGAAAGAAGGAAGAAATTTCAATATAGGTGGAACAGTAGAGAGGATGGTTATGGGAGGAGTTGGAAAGGGGTGTGCATATTCAAAATATATCCTATAACATTTCCAAAGAATTAATAATACATTTTTACTTAAAAAAACTAAACATTTTCTCATCAAATGCAAGAAATGCTTGTCTATAAACTTATCTTTAACACTGAATCATCTCTTAGAAAACTAAAGTTTGGGAATACTGAGTGACCACACCATTGGAATCTTAGAAGCTTCCATTAAGGCTGCTTTGTGTCAGCATTTGGAATAAACATAAAACTTCTCTTCCCAATCAATATTTTGTGACCACTCAGCAGGGGTTAAGAATAATCATTATTCTGAAGACAGCGACTCAAAGGGCCAAATTTGTCCAGGAGATGTTTAAAGGAATTTTGAGCAGTTTTAAAAGCCCACTTGAAATGCAAATGAGATCACTCAGTACCAGAAGGTCCCTGGGGCTCAAGGGCTCTTGCTTCCATTGCCTGGGCACTGATCCACTCCCACAGGGGGAGACAAGTTTCCACCCACATAGGTGGGCTTGCTTCTTTGCCTTTAACCCTTTGGCTTGTATACCAAATTTTGATTCTGTAACCCCAGAAAGCCTGGCCCTCTCTCTTCCGTTTATCATCCTCTGATCCTCAACTCTGGCAACCCTCGCCTGCCCCTCTGCTCCTCACCCAGCAGCACAGCTTACCTGAGTAGGAATGCTGGGTGCCAACGCTGGACTGCTCGGAGGTGCCGCCAATTGCGCAGATCCCTTCCTTTTTGTTGATAGCTTTCCGGAAGGTCTTGGCAACCTCGGTGCTTTTCAAGCCATGGAAGACCTATAAAAATGCAATATTTTCGCCTCATTTGGTTTTAATTTTTTTTAAACTGGGTCTTGTTATGCAGTTTAGGCTGGCCTGGTACTTGTAGCCCAGGTTAGCCTTGAACTCAAAGCAAATCCTCATGCCTTAGGCTCCCAAATGCAGGGATTACAGAGGTGGGCTACCATGCCCAGCTAGATTAAGGCATTTCTAGTGACCCAAGATATAGTCGAGAAATCCACAAAAGTAAGACTATAATGATGAACCAGGGAGGGAAAGATTGTTTCTCTGGATATTTGTTGACACTGCATTCAAGTTCCAAATGCATCACCTTAAATTCAGAATCATGCTCACCTTGATAAACTCATCAAAGCTGATCTTTCCATCTTGGTCTAGATCGCCCGTGGCCATCAGGTTTTCTGTGATCTCTCTCACACGATACCCAGGCAGAGGCAGGCAGGCAGCCTTGAACAAATCATTCAGCTCATTGCAGCTGATGTAGCCGTTGCCATCCGTGTCTGGAACAAGACAGTGAAGCTTCGGGGTGACTCAGGCACAGTCTTTAGAAAGGCCAGAGAACACTAAATGACAGGAGGGGCTGGAGGGAGATGACCTGTCCTGGGTTTCAGCCTGACCCAGATAGAGGCAAAAATCTGCCAGGTGGCCCATTGCTATTGAATCCAGACAATCACATTACTTCCAAAAACCCAGGGAAAAAGACTCATCATTTCAAAGCAGAGGTTTCAGTAACACGATATTTAGGAACTCATGCATGCATGCACACACATAAAATAGCATGTCTGCAAGTTCATGTATGTGTGTGAGTGCACACATACGTGTGGAGGTCAGAGGGCAACCTTAGGTGTTGTTCTTCAGGAGCCATCTTGTTTTCAAGAGAGTTCTCCCACTGAAGCTGGAACTCACCAGTTGACTAGAGGAGCTGGCCAGTGAGCTCCAGAGATTCACCTGTCTCTGCCTTCCCAGGGCTGGGATTACAAGCACCAGCATTTCATGTGAGAGCTGGGGACCGAACTCCGGTCCCCATGCTTGAGTGGCCAACACTTGACTGAGCCATAGCCCCTTCTACGATCTTTAGGATTTCTTACAGAAACTAAAAAGTAAACCAAAACTTAGGATAAGGAGTAAAACAATACTAAAAAAAAACCACAAAAATTGGAACCCAAATGAAAGCAGGCAAGATATAAACAGTGAGGCGTGGGGAACCCTGCAGGAAAGGCAAGAGGAGTCCAGGTCCCCCATTTTAACTAGGAAAGAAGGGTTTTTCTCCAGCGCATATTTCAGAAATCAGCTCTCCTGGGTTGTCAGCCTTCCCAATGCTGCAACCCTTTAATACAGTTCCTCATGCTGTGGTGACCCCCTAAACATAAAATTACTTTCATTTCTACTTCATAACAGTAATTTTGCTATTATTTGCTATTATTGAGTATAATATAATATTAGATTTGCTATTATTATGTATAGTATGAATATCCTTTTCCGATGTCTTAGATCACAGCTGTGAAAGGGTCATTCGACCCCCCAAGAGCGGCAGCCCACAGGTTGAGAACCTCTGCTTTAGGCAGTTCGCAAGGCGGTTTGGTGGAGAATGGCACGAGGCGGCTCCAGGCCCACTCACCGACTTTGGCAAAGGCCTCTCTGAGTTCCATCATCTCCTCATCGGACACTGATCCTCTGGCCATTCTGACTGCTTAGGTGACAGACCTAGGGGAAAGGGAACACAGGGGTGAGCGCTGTGCGTCTTCATCCTTACAGCAGCGCCTTCAGAACAAATCCTGCTTATTAGAGGAAGATGTGTTCCTCCCCACTCGGTGACTTGTAGCCGTCATTCAAACTGTCCCGGCCTCCCAGGAGGGGTCGTCAAAGACAGCTGTCTATAATTTCTCCCCTCCCCACACGGAGACGGCTTATTTCCACCTCTTTTACTTGGAAATGTTCATTCTTGGGATACTCATCCTTCATCGAATCCTCCTGTTCTCATAAGGAAGCCAGTGAAGAATATATGATATATAATATATAATACCAGCCCCTCATAAGCTCCCAGCTACACGGTTCACCCGGCAGCCGCCAGAGGAAGCCACTGCGGACCTTCTGGCCCATTTGAACTCTGAGCCAACATTACAGGGAACACAGAAAGGGGTGGTAAGGTTACTATATTTAGGTGTAATTTATCTCATAGAGATATACAAATTAAAGCATTTAACTTTTACCTAAGTGTTTTTGCAAACATCATCACGTTCTTAACGCTTGGCCAAGGCAATAGATACACTTCATAAACTCAGAGTCCTATGTATACGCTTGACCATACATAGTCAAGGATGAAGAAAGGAGGTGGCTTTCTAAGAATTCATATATGAAAATCTGAAGCACATTCTAGGGGTTTTCTCAGAAAAGCTTGCTGAGCAACCTGTTAGCCCTGTGCCTCACTGCTGCCCTCTAGTGGGCAGAAAGAGAAGGCCCCTGGCTAACCCAGGAATTACAGACTCAATAGTGGGGGAGGGTCATGGAAGTCAGCTGGATTTCCTGTTGGGGAGGGTTGTAGTGGCGTGAGAAGACAGCAGATGAGATGTTTCTAACTAATTTCATTTTGACTATCGTAACAAAAATATCTATTTTAAAATGTCTTAAATGTGTGGGAAGGATACTATAAACCGACTTCCTTTTTTCTTTTAAAATATTTTCACATCACTTTCTGGGGCTGTATTTGTTCTCGGTGAGAACTGACATCCACGCAAAGAGGCAAATGTTTTAACGCTAAAGCCTCCAGGTCAAACTACATCATACTAAGCTTTGAAAACTCTGCATCCATTACCGACCAACATGAGTGGAACTTTCCTGCCACGTGCCGTGACAGTGGCTTCAAACTTTCGTTACCCTGGATAACCTTTTGTTAACAGAATTCTTACATGTAAATGAAAATAAACAAATATCCAAGACCATAAAAAGTAAACAAAAATAACAACGCTGAGAGAATCGTCTGAGATTAGACTGTGCCCTGCCCCACATGCTCTGATCTCCTTGACACCATAGAACATACTGGAGATCTGGCTGCCATCTCCCCTCCGGTCCCTCTCCGTCTCCATCCCTCCTCTCACAATCTCCTTTTCCAAAACTCATCTGAACGAAGTTACAAAAATATCTCCAAGTCAAAGGAGAGTAGACACAGAGGCAGCAAGAGAACGGACGACGCATGGACACATGACCTTACGACGCGTGACCGTACGATGCAGCGAGGAGCTTCAGCGCTTGGTGGATGCCTAAAACCTGTCTAGTTTTGCTAGAAGTGACTCAAAATCAAACTCTAGTTCACTAAAAGCTGCCACCAAAAGAACTCGGCTGGTAGCAAAATTCTTACCCGGCATTTGCGGGGTACAGTAAAAACCCTGTTTGATTGTCCCTTGATGACTCTCATGGCGTACGTTACCGTGGGGATTTCTATTCTATGGAGGACACAAGCTAGTCCCGGCAACATTCCAACCCTCAGTTCTCTCCCCTCCTCCAGCTGTCTGCTCAGGCTCCACACCCTCACACTCCTGGCAAACACTCCTTCTTCCCACTGGCTCATTGCTCAGCAATCCCTCGCTAAGGCGGGAGATTTGAACTTCAACACCGCAGACCTGCCTGGGAGTTGCAGAAGAGGAAGCCCGCACTTCGTTGTGTTATGCAATCGAGGCTTCTGTTACAGGAACGTTGCTGCAACTTTACAAAACGATCGTGACTGCGTTGGCACCCGCACGCTCATAGCAGGGGCTCCCCATCACAGTAGCAATCCCTGCATGTCACAACTGGTCTGGTTCTACAACTGGCAGGCCACACTTGTTAGACATCTTACACTTGGTTCACGGTTGTCCATTCGACACACATTTTACAAATGGCCCCACTCTTTCTTTCAAGTGAAGTATAACTCAGCTACTGAAAGGCATGGCACAGACACTAAGTGTGTGGTGAGCAAGCAGGTCTTGGAATCCAAAGATGGCCCTACATTTGCACAGAAGAGCGTCCATTTATTGAACACCGTAAGAGACCGTGAGACGTTTAAGTAAAAAGAGGAATGAGATTGTATTGTGTCAAAACAGAATCAAGGGAAACGGAGAGGTAGCTTGGCAGTTAAGAGCATGCGCTACTCCTGCAAAGGACCTGGATTCGGGTCCCAGCACCCACATCAGGTCCCAGCACCAACACTTGTAACTCCAACTCCAGGACATCCAATGTCCTCCGGCCTCACCTGCCCAAATGTGGTGCACACCAACTCATGCAGGAAACATGCATAGGGATAAATAAAAACTTAAGTAATTTTTAAAGAACAATGCCATAGAAGCAACCGAAGCATTGAGTTAAAATGGAAAATCTAAAAAACCTCCAAAGATGATGGTATAGCAGAGTAAAAATATTTTAACATAAATACCGCATGTCTTCACAGACTGCATGACTCATCCAAACTAAGATCTTAAAAGGAAATATTGGTTATCTTCAAACACAGTGTGTTGGTCAGGAACGAACACCTCCTCTAACCCTAATAACATTCTCTCGGAGGCTGAGAAGTGGGAGGATCAACTTGAAGGTGTAAACAGTGAGAATAACTTCATGTAGAAAAACCCTCAAGGCTTCAGCGGTTCAAAGGCTTCAGAAAGAGAGGAGTGGGTTTACGCAGTGTGAAAAGTGGCCTGAGAAGGGAGGGTGAGTGACGCTGAAGTTGCTGGGACCACTGTGGGCTGGTTCAGGGCCCAGCTTTGAACAGAGTGTCTTGTCTCTTGGACCTTCACACAGAGCAGAAGGACCTAGAAGCACAACCCCGCTTTTAGAGACAGGGGCGCTTCGGGGGATGATTACAGTGTTCTAACGTACGCACGAGGAAACTGATGTATAACCATGCTAAATACTCTGTCTGTGCAGATCTCAGAGGCCGTGTAGGGTTGGTGCTCCCAGTGCAGAGGAGAGAGAGGGAGAAGTCATCTCTAAAAGGAACAGTAGAGTCCTTGACTTGAACTAATTGAACTGAGTGGGGTGTGCAAAAGACACCGCTTCTGTACAGTGGGGTTACATGATCAATGTAAGAAGGTCATGGATACAGTAGCATCTAGCTTTAGCATAGCTTGTGTGTTTGCCTGAGGGGACTGTGCCCAATTCTATACATGCACATTTGAAGGCGTGGGTTGCCTTACCACCCATTAGGCAGATTCCTAGGAAAAGCTGTTATTTTGTAATATTGGCACCATTTAGGCAGCAGTAATGGGTCATGCTATGACATCTGGAGCCCAAAAGGGGGACTGAAGAGATAATGCATGTGTCTTCCAGGCCATGAATAAAAACTTTCAACTCAGTTTTACAGACCCTACCCTGAGCATGGTCCAAATTTCTAATATCTTTTTGGTGCTAGGGCCTATATATGTCGGTCATGCGCTCTACCACTGAGCTGCCTCCCCAGCTCCCACCCCTGCACTCCCTTTCCGTAAAACATTTAACTGCATTTTATTTAGTGTGGCAAGGTGCATGTGTGTGGGTATAGGTGTGCCACACTGAACATGTCAGAGTCAGAGGACATCCCGAAGGAGTCATTGCTCTCCTTTTGCACGCGGGGCCCAGGAATCAGACTCGGGTAGTGAGGCTGAGCCTAAAGCACGTTCGCCTACTGAGCATCTATCTCAGCAGCCCACATGGCCCTTTCTAACCACGGCATCAACTAACCGTGCCCTGGCAGAGACCGTTTTAATCAGCAGCCAGCTCGGGAACTTCATTTATGAATCACCACCCAAATCAGATCAAAGAAGACAAATCTCAAGTCGTTTATCTGGGTCATGTCTGGCTGCTAGCTTTCCTGTGAGTCCTTCTGTTCTTCAGATCAGTCGCTGCAGAATCCCAAGACATTTGGCTAAAGAGATCACTAGCAGCTTTTCTTTGGCTTTTTAAACCATCCTTTAGCTCAAGTTAACTCCCAAGCTGCAAAAGCCAGAGGCAGCTCCTGCCTTAAAGATGGCATGGTTTGTGTCTCTGCTCACAGATAGTACTGTGTTCCCCAGATGGCCATGGCCAGTGATGCTGCGACAGAGTGATTTCCAAAGCACTCGGCTGAAGTTTCCTGAAGGCTGAATATAGAAGTCATTTGTGGGAGTGTACCCCAGAACACAGGGCTGAGGGCCTTACAGAAGAGAACAGTTTCTTGAAGTGAATATGTGCTGGCGAGCAGAAATTTCTGTTTGAGAACTGATCATGGAAACAGCAACAAGCAGGGTAAGTGGCCGGTCCTGATGTCATGCTCACAGGAAGCTCTGGGCTCAGCAGTGTTGAGGTTAGGGACAGTGGAGACCAGTTATCCACCTGCTAGAGTACAAGGGCATCTGTCACCCCGGACTGTGTCCCACTTTTCCTGCAACTTGACTCTGCAGTTACAGGAAAACTGGAGACTTCTGACTCTTAGTCCTGGCTGTGTCCCAGCAACCTCAGGACATCCACAAAGGAAGCTACAAAACACCCAGACACCTCAGTGAACTGTTCTTAACCAGAAACACGCTGTATAAGCACCACAAACAGTACCGGACTCAGTGTTGGCTTCACATGACTAAGAAAAGAAAATGTCACAAGATTCTGTAGCAAAAGAAAATACTGTTTAAAATTGAAAACAGTGTTTGTTTTTGCTAGGTCCTGCCCTTTCTGGACACTTTCAGGAGAGCTAATGAAAAATTTACAGCAACTTACTCTATGTCCTTGGATACCAATTCTGTATGCTTACCTTTCATATAAAGGATGACTCTGAAAATACACTTTTAAAATGACTTTTTTTTTAACAACTCAAATATAGGGGTTGGAGAACTGTCTCAGTGGTTAAGAGCACTGGCTAGCCTTGCAGAGCACCTGGGTTTGACTTCCAGCACCCACAACTGCCTGTGGCCTCAGTTCCAGGGGCTGCAGCTCCCTCCTCTGGCTTCCACCAGCAGCACACACACAATGTGTACACAGACATACATGCAGGCCAAACACCCAAACATAATTCAAAAATAAATAAATAAATTCAATTACAAATGGCCCCAAATATAAATGGGCACTTTGAGGAGCTCTCACAAATCCCTTCTATCAAGTTAAACCTCTAATTTGATGGGGTTTTTTTTGTTGTTATTGTTGTTGGTTAGTTGGTTGCTTTGTTTTTGTCTTTGCAAATGCACCAGTTTCCCCACAGGCTGCTCCAGGGCACAGTATCCTTTCTCTGCAGCCTGTGACCTAAAGACCTCAGGGAAGAAGACAAAGGAGGCCTGTGACAGCAAGTCTGGGGCTGTGTAAACACTACTGGGAAGGCAGCAGATCAAAGCACTCCAACCTGCTCCCCAAGGTAGTGTCTTGGCTATTCAGTTGAGGGGCTTCTGAAGCATAGGGACAGAATTAGGCACACAGGTTCCAGCCCTACCTCCAACTCAAGAGATTGCATTGCCTCTCCTGCCCTTCCCTGCACATCCTTAATACCCCTGCTCTCTACCAAGGTACCCAAACCAAGCTCTGGAAGCAAGGGTGAGATGCCAGGCTGGTGTCTGAGGCTATCTCAGTGCCTCAGTACCTCTCTCCTTCCCAAGGCATCGGAGCCTAGGGAAAGTACCAGGCTCTTGGAAATCCACGCTACTTTTTGTCCTGCATTTTAACTCAGGGACTTTTAAGGGCCACACATCCCCCCACTAAAAGTTCAGGACATGCCAAATACATTTGTTCGAAGAATTGCTATCTATCAATATACTGTTATTACCGGAATATCAAAGGCCATTCCCCCGCCTAGGTGTTTCCATACAAAGCTCTGCTCTGGTTGCCGGAAGATGCAGGAAGAAGTACAAGAATGGGGACTCAAAGACTAGGGCTTCACGAAGTTAAATGTCAAGCTTTGAAGGAAACACATGGATGAAGGCTAATGGCATGCAACAGGTCTAAAACACAATGAGACTTTTCTGGAGCTCGTGAGCAAATGAGTGAAAAGGCTAAACACAGACCACTGAGAATGAAAAAAAAGGCCTAGATAGGAGCGGTAAACACGGAGGCCTATCGAAAATTAAAAGAGCAGGCCAGGTAGTGTGACGCAGACCTATAAGCCTAGCACTCGGACACTGAGGCGAGAAGATATACATGAATTTGAGGCCAGCCTCCATTACATGGTCAGTCCAGGCCAGCCAGGACTACCCCATCTCAAAATATAGAAATACAGAATTAAACAAAGAAATATACCAAATGCCAAAATCAGCCCATACAATTCACTAAATGAGTAAGTTGACCAAAGTAACGGACAGGGAGTGGGGGAAAGTTCTCTGTCGGTTCTCATGAGGAGACCCTGCCTTCCTCCTGGCTGTGTAACATCAACCTCCAGCTTGTTCTCTGGACCTCGGTTTCTTCATCCATGAATTGAGAGAGGAAGTCCCTTCCATGTTAGAACTCCAAGATCCCACCTAGTGGCTGACCACTGAATATGTAGATTAGAAGCAAGCTTGCAGAGAATATCACGCAGTTGGTACGGGTGCCCTCCAGAGCAGGCTGTGCCCCAGAGATGCCGTGAGCAAGTAAGGGAGGGGCCCTGGCTCCCAGGGGCCAGTCACTGTCCCTGCTCTTACCTCATCAGCAAACAGAGCTGTCCTAGAAGCATCTCCTCATGGACCCCAGGCGGATGCCCCAGCTCAGCTGCCCAGTGTGGAGCAGTTCAGAGCAGAGGAGCTGTCAAAGTGGCCTGTGGGACCTCTTTTCTGGGATGGCATCACTCTCGGTTAAAGACAAGCTGATCCAGTTCATTCCTAGCTTCTAGGCAAGACAATGCACAGACTGTCCCAGAAAGAGAGCCGTCTAGTATTTTCTTTAAAAAAGACCCAAATAAGGAAACTCTATAACCTCTCTGGTATCTCATGTCCTTGCCCTGTAACCTAAATCTTTTCTGATACCATTACAGCTGCTCCTTTCTTAGGCTAATTTCAGAGGGAACTACAGGAGCTGTGATGTTTTTTATTCTTTCTAGAGGTTGGTTTAGGAGTTTGTTTTCCAATCTTTAAATTAATTGGCTTTGCGGTCTCCTGAGTTTGTACTAACTTCCTTAACCAGGGAACATAAGAACACTAAAGCTGTAGGATAGCCATTATAAAGAGCAGGGAGATTGCTGAGGGGGTTAAAAAACAAAACTGTCACGTGGTCCAGCTCCCCCACTATTGGGCATTTACTGAAAGGACAAGAAACCATTAGGTTATGAGATCTGCACCCCTTTGTTATAGCAGCACGGTGCTTGATGGCCAAGAAATGCCAGGCATGGTGGCACACACTGTAATTTCAGCACCTGGGAGGCTGAGGCAGGAGAATGGTAAATTGAAGGCCAGCCTGGGCTACATAGTAAAGTGCTGCCTTAAAGGGAAAAAAAAATGGACAAGAAATGGAAACAATCTAAATGCCCATTAACTGAAGACTGGATAAAGACATTGTTGTATAAATGTGGTAAGTGGTATAAACACAATGAAATCTATACCTCTTTAAAAAAAAATAGGAAGAAATTCTGCCAGTGCAAGAATATAGATGAACCTGAAGGCAGCCAGAGAAAGACACATGCCACCTCATCTCAGTAATATGTAGACTAATTCTGAAAAGTTGATCTTATGCGAGTTGAGAGTTAAACAGTGATGACCAGGGGCTGGAGTGGTTGTTGCGGGGTCAACAAGTACACTGCGATAGTGGCATGGACAGATAAGTTCGGGAGACTGCCCTGCACCATCACGGTGACTGTAGTTGATGACAGCATGCCATAGTCTTGAAAATGCTAAGGAAGTGGACAGAAAGGGTTGACTACATTAAAAAGTCACTATGAGAGAACATACTTACCAACTTCTATATAGTGTATATACTTCAAAACCAGCGTTGCATATGAGAAACACATACTACTTCATAGGTCAACTAAAACTCAATTTGGAGGAAAGCATTTAGAAAACAAAAAGCAAAAGAAGCACTTAGAAAACAACAGTATAGTTATACATATGTATAATAGTATGTATAAACAAATATAAAAGAAAGCACATCTGTTTAGAGTCATGGAAACTAAGTGATCGGCATAAGGGGAGTCCTTATATCTCTGCATTGTTTCTTTAACACTAAAAGTAGCCAAGACAATCAGTTATATACAGAAAAATCAAAGACTCATAGAAGGTAGTCAAGTGCTTACTTGAATGTAATTTGCATATCATCAACTGGGCTATCAAACCCGTTCTCTAGCAATTCTACATGTGTTCCACTAAGCAAACTCATAAATCAGTTATCCCTGCCTTCCACTGACATCTGCCAACATCTGCTGCCTCCAGGGCCTGGGTGAGATGCTAAGAGAAACAAAAGTAGGACATAGCTTGTCTAGTAAGGAAGGCAGACACTACTCACAACAGAATCCAGAAGGACTCCTTAGAGTCACAGGAAGACTTTGTCCCATCCCCCAGAGAGAAATAAAGACAGCCCTAGAGGACGACACCTATGCTGGGTTCAAATGTTTCCTCCAGAGCCCTGTGTTAGAAACTCAGCTGGAACGTAGAGGTGTTAGAAGGCGGGCCGGCGACGGTGTTTAACATGGAGTCTTCATTGGCCATGTAACGTCAATATGGCAGGAGTGTCTTTCCGGTTGACCCCCTCTCACCCTTTCTTGCCTGTGCTTTCTTGTCTTCTGCTTGCTACCATGGGATAATGCAGAGGGACCCAATGTAGCCCTTCCACCTTGGACTTCACAGCTTCTAAAACCAAAAGGAACGAATCTCTCTGCTTGAACATACTGCCCAGCCTCAGGCATTTGGTCACAGTAGCACAAAATGAACTAAGACGTGTAGACTCAAACATGAGCAGGACAGTTCTTGAGCGTCAATCAGCCCTTTTCCTCTGTCACGGGTGCTCTTTAACCCAGAGCCTCTAGAGAGGCCTAGTCATTTAGAGTCAGAGCAAACAGCAGCCAAAGACAGCGGAGAGATGTGGATGATAACAACACAGCTCAGGCTTGCTGAATGTGTTATCTGCACCATGATGCAGGTCTCACCACTGAGCATCAGTGAGGGGGGTGAGCTGTGACCTGGGGAAGGTGCCTCACTTTCCAAGTGCCCTGGCTACTGAACTCATACATCTGTTCTCTGTCCTTCCTCAGGGTGACCCGGAAAGGAAACTCCCAAAGGTCAAAGCCCTAGTGTCATGTTGATAACACTCAGACAAACTGGGGGCTAGAACTCTCTGGGAGCAATTCTAGATGTCTCCTCTCTCAAGCTCCTCAGCATCTTAAAGGAAGTGTTAAGACGAGTGAGCAGGGCCACCACCAGGGTTGGTCTTTCCTGCGTGTGTCCCCATGGCTCCCATGGAGAAAGGGTCCTGTATTTGGGAGACCTGCATACTTTGGTTATCCACTATCATATTATGAAGCAGATGTCTTGTCTTGGGTACTAAAAATAAAAGCTACCTTCAGGGACACAGAGCCAAGTGAAGGAAAGTCATCATGTCTGTGAAAGGCTACACTGTCCAGAGTAGTGTAAAGATGACATCATCACAGCACTATGAGAACACAGAGAAGGAAGCCCAGGGAGGGGAGAGGAGGGGAGGAGAAAAGATGGTGAGAGGGAAATGAGAGGGAGGAGCCTGGAGGGACCGGGACAGGGAAGAGAGGCCCAATGAGGAAAGACACAGGTGGCTTTGCAGGGAAGGCAACACCGAACTAAGTCCTAGGACTCAATAGAGAGTTTTCCACGGAAACAAGATGGAAACGGCTCTGTAAAACAAAAGGCAAGCAAAAACATACAAACTGTTGATGCTGGTCTGGGGCGGCTGTCGTTAGGGGCTCTGGATGCTGAAGCCCACAGAAAGGAGCCACGGGAGTGTGGTTCATCAGCGACTCATCTATACTGCCAAGCTACACTCACCAGGGCAGGCAATAAAATGCAGACAAAATGCTTCCACCTTGAACTGTTTCCTGGGCTTATATGCGTTTGCTTCCTCCTCAGAACACAAGGTCTTTGCTTCCTCCTCAGAACACAGTCCCTGAGAAAACACTGCAGTGACAAGAAGGAACCAGAATTGGGGGGAAACGGGCCCCCCAGAGTAGAGAAGTGAGTCAGAAACTAGCCTGAAAGAGGGAAGTAGGATGTCCCAAATCTTAAGTTTGGTCCAACCAAGTTGTGGGGAAAGACATCAATGAGAAGTTAAGAACCTAAGATTTGGGAAGGCGGGAAATCCCCAAATACTGAGATACACAGTTAATGAAACAAGGGACGAGATGTTGAAAGAGACACAAAGATCAGATCTTTCACAAACTTACCTTAGGGGGTGGAGTTTATTTCTAATCTACATGTAAGAAGTATTATAGTCAATACCCGGAAGTCACTTGATTGTTTATACACCGTGTACTATGTGACTGTAAATCTATGGTCTACACCATGGTCTAGCATGAGCTTAGCAGGCCTTGTTTTGGCTCTTCTCCCAGTTCCCTGCACACAATCTTAGGAACCCATAGTACCAGAAGCCATCAGCACTTCTAACTAACCTTATTTTAAGGGTTTCTGAGCTCTGACTTGCCTGAGATACCAACAGTGGAAAGTACCTTCTATCAGTTGAGGAAGTGTGGCCAGACTTGGAAAATACACAGTAATGTTAAGAAAAGTCCAACCACATCCACCATGACCCATGAGAATTGAGAACACTTTGGGCATCTCAGATAAAGGCCCTTGGCGTTCCTCCTCTGGGATACCAAATGTAGAACAAGTCTGTTGACCTGCACTGTAGTTCCCCCGGCTTGCTCACTCCGTAACTCTCCAGGCACTTTCTGTATTCTAGTTTGAGCCGAAAACCAGTGATTACATTTGTAGATTAACAATAGCAACACAAACTTATAATTATTCTTAATAAGGCAACCTCATTCTCAATGGGCTCAATGGAGTTGTTCCTTTAGAATCTCTGAGGACAAGGTCAATTACAAATACACAGAGAGAGAGAGACAGAAAAAGAGAGAGAAAGAGTGAGACAGAGAGGGGGCATGGCACGGGCAGTTGGCAAGCATTTACTAATGCCAAGTTATGATGGGACATTACTTTCATTAAAATTGTAAGTGCCACAAGAGAGAAATCTCAGTGGCTACACAGTATAGTCTAGTATTTTCAGAACTGTTCGTCTTTATGTCATAAGCCCTCAAGCACTTACTGGCTTGCTTCTCAAATGTGTTTGTTAAGCTAGCAGACCCAACACAGAGCTGGGATCTCTTCCTGACAGAAAACGTGGCATGAGGAACAATCAAATACTTGATTTCAGACAGGAACACTTAGGACTTACTATCAGGTGACACCTAGGTCATGGCAGAGGATACAGGGTTTCAGTATACAGACTAGTGTGGACTCTTGATTCTCCAACCACTGGCTCTGGGTGTTGATAGGCGTACACCAATACACCTGACTACAATGTAGTTTATTTAAGATGTGTCTATTTTTATTTAATGCGTATGAGAATTTATGTCTGCATGTATGTGTACACACCATGTGATGCTTGGTACCCGAGGAGGCCAGAAGAAGTCATCAGAGTTCCTGGAACGGGAGTTACAAAAGATTTTGAGCTGTCTTGTGGGTGCTGGGAACTGAATACAGGGCCTTTGCAAGAGCAGTAGGCACTCTTAATTTCTGCTTCATCTTTCTGGTCCTCAACAATGTAGTTTAAATAGACACAGTTGGCACTTTTCAGAAATTGTGCCCTTAAAATGGAAGAGGCAACTGTGAATCTTGACTCTGTCAGTGAGTGCTATGACCTGTGGATAAATCACTTATGATGACTCCCCCCCGTGCGTGTGCGCGCACACACACACACACACACACACACAAGTCTTATGAAATAAGGAGACAATAATACCAACTATACATAGCTATTTGGAGAAATAAAATAGCAACTGTATTTCAAATGCTTGGATATGTGAAATGCCTATCAAATGTAGTGGTGCTCAAAGCAGCTGCCCATGGATGCAATACAGGAAAACAATGCAGCACATGGACCCAAGCACATCTCAGAAAACAGACAGTAGCCGCTTCCATCTACAGGTAAGGAATTGGCCTCAGAGAGTCAAGAGATTGCTCAGTGTCTGATATGGTCAGAGCCAGATTAGGAATCCAAATCCGTGTCCATCTGCTCCCTTCCTACACACTGGACCTGTCTTTTGCATGACAGGGACCACAAGCTCTGTGTTTAAAACATGTAAAATATTCACAAGTTTCTAAAAAACAGACATCTGTACAAAATTGGAGGGAGAATCAAGGCCCTGGAAGCCCAGGCAAAACCACCTGATCATCAACAGGGAGCAGCAATGTCCCAATTATCACTCTCAGTGGTCAGAGGAAAAAAACCACAACCACTGATATTTTGATTAAAAAAAAAAAAATCTCTGCTGGAAAGACAGTGAGGCAGAGGAAATCTGAAAAGTTTCCAAGGCGCCCACTACCCTCCATCATTCCAAAGAGGACATTTTAAAGAATGTTTACAAGCCATTGAAATGGCAGGGACAGCTCAATTCACAGTTTGAAGATGAAGGAGGGAGGTCCCCAATGGAAAACTACACACACCTTGCCCCCTCACTCCTTCCTTTCTCTTAGTACCCAATACCTCGTATTTCTCCATAGGGAATTTCTATCACCTTGTTCCCTTGGGTAAAAGGAATTGGTAGGATTTCCCACCAGCTCCGAGTGTTTGAGCAATTGGTCTCCAGATAACAATGCCGTTTCGGGAGGTATAGAAACTTTGGGTCTCTGGTCTGGCTAGATGAAATCAGTCTCCTGGGGTAAGCCTTGAAGGTGATATTTGCCTTTGGCGTTGTCCCCCAACCTGGATCTAAATGAGAATAACTCGATCTGCTCAATGTGAATCAATTAACCTGCACATTCCCGCTCCACTGCTACAGCGATTCAGCCTCCAAACCACACCGTCCCAGCCTAGATGGATGGTAACCCCTGAAGGATGAGTCAAAACCGACCTCTCCGCCCCTGAGTTGCCCATGTCAGTCATTGAGTCACAGCTGTGACAGAAGCAACAGAAACACAGATTACACATATTTTCACAAACGCCTGGGACCAGGAATGTTCCAGACTTCAGAGTTTTGTAGATCTGAGGATATTTTCACAGTGGCGCCTACCCGAACCCCTGAAATCTGAACAATTCCAGAATCTGAAACTTCCTGAGAATCCGATCAGCAGCCAGAAAGTTTTGACTTTCAGAGCATTTGGATTTCAGATGTTTTTCAGCCAGGCAGTTCAGCAACCGTGAGCTCAGGCTGTCAGGGAGCTAAAAGGACCCAGGTTTAATGAGAGGGTTCACTTCAGTTGGCAGGACAGTGAGGCATGCGCACAGACACTCTCTGAGCAACAGAGGGCGGTGAGCAGCTACCGCACAAACACTTCCAGGTAGCTCTTCACCTCGCGGATTCTGGAGACACACCTTGGTGGGTTTTAATGGCGACTGCCAGAATAAGGAACCAAAAAGCAAGTGATTAAACACCAGGTCGTCATTTCATTAGGCCACTTCCTTCTGAAAAGGGTGAGCAGAGAAAAAATGAAGACAAATTATCTGTGTGACCGCAGTTCGTGTGCATAACGAACCTGGCGGCTGACACTGGAGTCTCTGCTTTCTCATGGTGGAGGACCCACCTCTGGTTTCCATACATGTTCAGCTACTAACGTGTATGTGTGTGAGAGAGAAAAGTGGGGGAGGCGGGGCTGTAACTTGTGCTAAACTAAAATAAGAATCAATGCTGCAACCACAGAGCCATGGCTTGGCTGGTTCCTCAATTTAACATCTTAACTTTTCCTTCCTAGGGGTTGGGGCACTGACCATATCTGAGAAACCGCCTCAGTTCAGCTTGTGAGTGGGACTGACATCGACCGGGCTCTGAAGCTGAGGAAAAGGCCTCACTAAGTGGCTCACTTTCAACTTCGGTTCTTCCGCTCACGGTTAAGACGATCTTTCATGGGTAGACAGTCTTTAGATCCCTTACATACGGCAATTACTGTGCAACTCTGGGTTCATGCACTCGGGTGTAGAAATTAATTTACTCAAGACTGTCAGTCACAACAGTAGAAAATGTGAATGCCACTTGACTGAAGTTATCCTTAACTTCTAAGACTAAGAATTTTCCCGGGACTTTAAATGGGAAAAACCATGCTGTATGGCCTGGGCCTGGTAAACGCCAATGCCAGTCACACCCACGAGGCTGAGCACGTGGTGATGAGGCCAACAGCACAGCCTCTAATAAAAGCACCCACACCACAGCTGCGCTTCTTCGGGGGAACTTACAACCGCCTGCACTCCCGACTTCAGAGCTTCGGCATACACTATAGTTTGCTGTTTGTTCCTGGGACTCTCTCTGGAATCCAATAGTGGATACACCACTCATCCAATTGCAGAAAATTAAACAAGACACACAAATGAAGAAGCATGCTGTCACATGTGAACATGAGACCACCGCTTGCTTCACGGGATTGCAGGGATGACTAAGGCTTCCTTATGGTCAAAGCCCTTGGAGAAACACCCAGTTCTAAGTGAGCAGGGTGCCATAGCTGTTCCATTATGGTGATAATGGAGATTCCTCCTCGCTGCCCTCCCCTCTGGGGCTTGCAATGTCTTACAAGATGGAGCTATTATGCAATTGATGGGAAGGCAGATGCAATGGTGGAAATTGGCAAACAGAGACAACAGGAAGAGTCGGTGGTGAAGACAGGAAGTTGAGTCAGAAGGAAGCTGAGGAAAACAACTGGGAGACGCCATCTGGGAACACCATGGCTTCAGCAGCTGGAGCAAGAGCCCCTAGGAGACGAGACAGATATCTCGTCAAGCTGCGGCTTCTTAGTGCGTCAGAAAGCCACCAGTTTTGACGTCAAAAGCACTGTTGCAAAATTGAAACTGAGTCAGCTGACAACTTAGTTATGCATTTGATGGGCTCCTACTTCAGTTTTTTGGTTTTTTTTTTCATGGTTCAGTACACAAATCGAATTATGTCATCTCACTGGATATCTATGGACTGGGAACCATCCAACCCCCACCCCAAATCCTGGGGAGAAAATTATTCACCCAGACAATGTCATTCTGCTGTGATGTCTGTCATTGTCATTAGTCATAAAATCCAATGACTTTATTATCTGATCTTAACTCTTCTCAAACAGGAGCTAAATAAGGAATCTCTTAATTTTATCGTGTAGAGCCTTATTTTGAGATTTGATTGCTATCTTCTCGGCATGCCCCGAGTGGCCTGCACTCCTTAGGTGAAAGAGGAAAGCTGACTTTGAGAATTTCTTAAGAACAATATGGAGATCGAGTGACTCAGTAAAGTTCCCGGTGTAAGTGTCCTTGTGTTTGTTGTCATAGACAAGGACCTACCTCGGGAATATAGTTCGTGTAAGGATAGAAGGTAGTACTTCTGTGACCGTATTTAAAATAAAATGATATACTGTGGTCGTTTATCCCTGAAGGCTAAGGTCACTGCACAATCTCTTGAAGTCAGCGTCCATTTAGTACTGTGAGGCTGAAATGAAGAACAGGACTTTAGAAAAAAAGATGCAGAACGGCAGCCACGATGCAGTAATTGCTGCTGTGTAGTCCTTCGGAGAGGTCTCCGCAAGAACTCAATGAGCCCTAGACTCGGACGTGAAATTAGAGATTTTCGTGTTATGAAACAAGTTCATAAAAACACGTGTGACAAATATTCATTTCAATCAGTATTCCTGCCAGGAGAGGTAGCGAAGGGACTAGTGTCTGTGACTGTGGCAGGACTGAAAAGGAAAAAAAAAAAAAAAGATGCAATCAATGCTATACTGACCCTAAGGCAAAAAGCCTTAGGCAAACTTCAGGCCCAGCCATGCAGGAAGCAGCAGGCAGGGAAGCCTGTGGAAGACCGGGTTTTTCAAATGACCCTTAAAAACCAGTCAGAAGATTTACAGAGATGATCTTTGAAGAAACAGAGTGAGTGGAGGGAACCGGCCCGCGGAACTTCCCGGTGACTTGCGGTCTGGGGCACCCAGAATGTGGGTGGGCAAGATGGTGAGAGGGGAGGGCTCGAGTAGGAGGAAGTGGCATGAAATAAGGCTGCGGAAGTGGGCTGAGGCAAATTTGTGAAGGTACAAAAATTCTTGGTAAAACTATTAATGAGTCATCCCACTCCACCGTTACATGAAATCTGCCAACCGGTGTCTTGCGATTTTCTTTCTTTTTCTGTCTTGAATTCTCTCTCTCTCTCTCTCTCTCTCTCTCTCACATACACACACACACACACACACACACACACACACACACACACGTGTTAGGCTCCCCAATCTGCTGCTCCTGCTCCATGGCCCAGCATGCTTCATTGCAGGTGGGTAGGCCCTGCCACCACAGTAACCCAGCTCTTGAAACCCAGACCACCCCCTGCCCCACCCTGACTCTTATGACCTTGGGCCAACAATTTCAACAACCACAACCGCTCCTGATAGCTCAAGGCACTTAAGAGGATTCCAAGTGATCACGTGGCTACACAAACTGAGCACTTAAAAGTAACCACCTTTGCTGCACTTGACTCTCCAGATCTGTACACTCCGTGTCCACAAACTCAACCAAGTTCAGACTGAAGCATCTTCTAAAACACTGGGTTTTGCACAGAACACAGACTGACATCTTCCTGTTATCATCCCCTAGTTCACACAATCCGACATCTTACACTGTAGTACTGGCAGTCCTCAGGTATACGGGACTGGGTATCTGCAGCTTCAACACTCTGCAGAGGTCCTCCTTCTGTTCTAATTTAATTGCACACATTGGAATGCTACATTACTCATTGACCACCCTTCTCCAAAGGGTCCAAGCTAGAAGCATCAACCAAGTGAGAACACTGGAAGTTTTTCCAACACCCCTGACCATTGCAAGGCATAGCATCCAATGGATATAAAATTTAAAATAGTCTTACCAGTCAGAGACTGCTCCTGAAACAGCTCCCTGAGCAGCCACTGTCAACCGCCTCAACGGTATCTTTGTCAGGGCTGAGGCCCGGAAGAGCCCTCCCTCATGCTTCTGGCCTCAGTAAGAAACCGCATTGGTGGCCTGGCAGGTGGATTGCTCAGCAATCCAAACTTGGTTGGCATTAACTCTGCCTTATTCATTTCTACTCTTTCCCAAATGTAAGGGTAAAATATTGACATTCCTTCCTAACTTCATGTATTTCATTCTCTAATTACTACCTCTGATGAAAATATTGGAAGTATTTTTTTTCAGTACTTCTGGGCCCTTCCTCCAGAGATTCCCCTGTTTCTTGTTTGTTTGTTTGTTTATTTATTTTAAACTAGCCAGTTAAGCTCTACAGGTAAAGACTAATGACCAATGCAACTTCCAGAAATTCATATTTATAGAAAAATGGCGAATCCCATTTAAACTGCCTGCACAGTCATTCTTTTTTTTTAAAGTTCCTCTAACAGAAACCAATTCTGATAAACTCTTGGTCCATTTGACACCAAGGTGTGTGTTGTCGAACCATGACATGCTTTGCTAATGAAGAAACCTGTTTCTGCCCTCCCTGTTAGGTTGCCCCTCTGCAGTACTTCTCGGCCGTAAGAAACACTGGGCTTCAGCATGCGGGCTGGACAGCTTCTGCACATCATCTGTCCTGGGCTCGGCCGATGGGGAGAAGCAGACAAAAGCGGATAGGTGCCCTGGTCCTTCAGGGCTCTATGCTGCAGCTTTGTGCTAGGATTTCCTTTGCACACAGGAGGCCTTCCTCCAGAATTCAACAGAGCATCCATCCACATGGCCTTCAGCCTTAGCAAATAATCCACACAGCGCTACAAAAGTAGCACAAGCCACCACACAATTGCTTTGGATTTTAGAGACTGGATGGAAGAGAGGAGACCTCTAATTCTATGTAGTTAGAAAACACAGGCATGAAAATCCCGCTGTCAAAAACCCCTCTCAGAACCAGCCCCACGTTTGGTAACATGACCTAAGATGTTAAGGGAACCACTGAGTGGCTATAAGGAAGTTTTTTTTTTCTAAAGAAAAACAACCACAGAAGCTAAAATTAAACCACCCCCATTAGTATAACGAGAAGCAAAGTCTAAATGATCAATATGCATTTTCCCGAAAACATTTGAAAGTTGACCAAATCAGAGCAAATAGCCTTCCTGAAATAGGTATCAAATAGGTATCATCAGGTATCAAAGCATGGTTTGGCTTTAAAGATGAGGAGAAAATGGGTTTCTTTACGGGGTGTGCCGATAACCTGATAACTGCAGAGAACTGGGCAAGAACCAAGCCAGGGAACATCATCCCCATTCCCAGGCCACCCTAGGTGGCTGCAGGTCCTAGAGGGAGGCAGGGCACCCAGGGCTCAGAGGACAGGTGCTCAACCATTTGGAGGTAAATGCCACAGTCCCCAGCAGCAGAACCCCAGCTGTGCCCCCAAACACTCCCAACAAGGGAAGGGACAGGCAGCAACTTTACCTTGTAGAGAAACTGTCCTTGGTGGTGCTGCTGTGTGGTCAGAGACTCCAGTCCTTCAGCTCTGCAGAGCAGCCCTGTCAAGCCCAAGCCGGGGTGTGTGGTCACAAGGCAGGAAGTAACTACGGTGACAAATCACCAGCCAGGAAAGAAATAGATTTTGTCTTTATAAGGACATTTTACTCAACTTTTTTTTTCTCGAGTCTCCTCCCCACCAAATCACCTGACAACAGGTCACAGTGAAATCCAGAAGCCACCTTCCACTTCCTCTTCTCTCTGAGCATTTTGCTGTTTCCCTAGGTCTCTCTCAGCAGGCCCTGGGCTACTTAAACCCTTCAGATCACAGATAGGGGAGCGAAGGTCAGCTGGCTGGCTGAACTCTTTTGTCTGACTCTAGTTGCTAAAAGCAAAACCTGGGAGCCTACCTACTTTCAGCAGGGATAAACAAATTCTTCATTTCTGATGGAAGCTCTGAGGGAAAGGTAGTGTGTACCTGAGACACACTGAAAGGGATTCCCGTGGGAAAGCCTGCCCATCCAAAACCAACCTCCCTACTCCCTGAACCCATTTAAAACCAACCCTTCCCACATTCTTAATGATGAACTTATTGGTATAAACAAAACAAAAGGATCTCTTTAAGCACAGGGCCTGTAGAGGAAGGTTTCTTCCTATATTATTTACCCATTCTTTTATTTATAGAACACCCATGTGCTAAGGATCTCTTTAACCAATTAGAGAGTTCAATTATTCAGATGTTTCCTGTAAAGAACAGTGGTGGATCATACAGGCAGCGATCGCTAACAGGTTAGCTTCATTCCTTCAGACAGACTAAATTCCATCACAGGATCGGATCTGAGTTCTGCTGACTGAATATTGAGCACACTCATCTCTGCATTTCCCGGAGTCAGTATGTTTCCAACAGTGACAGAGATGTTGTCATTTAGCCTTGGGGATGTCTACTGTGGCTAGGCTCCTGGGTTAGACGGCAAAGATGACTTCTCATTCTCCAGGTATCGGCATTTTCCAGGAGCTATGCCTTCTGTCAAGGCATAGCGTCATTCCATGGACCGAGCTGCTCTGAAGACTTCCTTGGCTTTTCTGATTTCCTTAAAAAACGTTATTAGTTTTAACTTCCAAAGTTGAGATAAAGTCTGTCAGTTTATCTCCCTCATCGGCCTGATGAGGCAATCTTGTACTCAGAAACCCTCAGGACTCCTATTGGGCAAGAGGGTCTGCTCAAGAATGGGAAAACAGGGAGAAGGCTCAATTTTCTCTAGATGTGGTCCAAAAGAACATTCTAGAAATAGTTCTAGTAAGAACTGACAACCAGGCAAGAGTGAGGTGGTGAGTAGGACTCCAATTAAGTGACAAAGAGAGTTCAAGGGCACCTGACTTCTCAAAGAAATATCCAGACATTGTAACATAATTAATAAAAATCCAGAGACAGATATTGGAGTTCAACCTGAAGATCAGAAAAGCAAAACAGCCAGTCACTGGCTCTTACCTCTACCTCAGTCCAAAATGGTGATCCTGCCTCCAGGAATCTCAGAATGAGACTGTGTGTAATACACGATGAGGCAATCAAACAGAACGACTAAATGCGGGCATCTACTTCCTGTTTTACACCCTAGTAGGATCTATCCCCCTATTAATTGCCCTCCTTTACATTCAAAATTCTACAGGAACCCTTAACTTTATTCTAATAAACCTAGCTGTCTCCTCCCATTTTATAATCCTCTCTAGTGCTGGGATTAAAGGCATGTACCACTGCCTGGTTTCTGTGGCAGCTAGTGTGACTAATGGGATTAGAAGGTATGTGTTGCCATTATCTGGTCTGTAACGCTCTCTGATCTTCAGGCAAACTTTATTTACTAAAATACCAATGAAATGCCACTACAAAACATTGTCCATCTTGGACCGACCATATGACACAGCAGTAAAAGGCTGGTGGTTTCCACTCCTGGGAACAGTCTTCGCTCAGGGTTGTGCAGAAGGGCTCCACAGATGGTCTTAAGGGGGTGTGTACTGACGGTGCATCTGCCTGTATACATCTACATACTTGTGGTTTCAGAACGGAGTAAAGGCCAACAGCCATGCTTCATGAAAAGGAACCAATCCACATTTTGTTTACCTGGGTGACAGAAAACAGGAACATTCTGTGTGTGCTTTTGCCTGATCACAGGAGATGGGAGGAATCTAGAAAAAAAAAGAGGAAAAACATACTCAGGCCTCGGTTCCTCTAGTGTGTGAGTGTCTACCAAGGCTGGTTGGTGACTGAGACAGAAAGAAAACACAGCCATTGCTCTCAGGGAGGCAGGACAAAGCCTGACACAGAGGAACGTGTAAGTCACTGCTCAATAGAGGGCAGAGGAAACCAGCTACAGCGTGTTGTAGCGTGATGTAGAGCAGGCCCAGATTTTCAGCTTGAATCTGGTTCTGGTCACAGGGATTTGGAGCCCCAGTGGGCTTGCACTGAGTAAGATGAAAGCCGCTGAGCAGGACATTGCTTATAGCCACCTAATCAACACAGCCCCTTGTCCCTGAGCATCAGCTCACCCTCCTCCTCCTCAGCCACCTGTCACTGCCCCCAGCCACATCCTGGATTTCACCATTCAAGTCCCTCCCTTGTAATCTCACCACCTGCCTCTCTTCTGATGAAAATCTACCCAGGGGAAGCCGGTGTAGGGCAAGGCTTTTTTTTTTCTTCCTGTCAGTGTTTAAAATTGCATATTGCCTTTATTATGTTTAGGTATGTTCCTTGTATATCTAATCTCTCCAAGACCTTTATCATGAAGTTGGCCTTACCCTTTCTGAGGAGTGGATGGGGGGTTGGGTAGGAGAAAGGTGGGGGGATGGGAGGAGGGGAGAGAGGGGAAGCTGTGGTTGATGTGTAAAATGAAAAGGAAAAAAAAACTTTAAGTAAAAATTAAATAAAATTGCTTGTGATGGTTCAGGACAATAACTTTGGGTTTTGTTGTTTTTCGTTTCTCTGTAGACAATATTCCCTTCTGCCCTGCACCCAGATACATCTCCCACCCTTGCTCCATCTGCTCTATGTCTCTGCTGACCCCTCCTCCGCTGAGCCCCACCTCTCCTTTTGCCTTGCCTGTCTCTATGCCTCCTGCCCTCCCTGAATCCATCTGACACCCAGGCCTACTCTAGTCATGACCTCAATCTCCAAGACCAGATCACCTGCACAGGGGAGTGGCCAAGTAAAAGTTCTGGCTCAGGTAATTGGGGCCAAAAGCCAACTTTTACTGATGAACTGATTGTATGACTTTAGACAGATGACTGAATTCCAGATCTTCATCCAGAAGATGGGAGAAGAGCAGTGTCTGTTCTGTGCATTTGTTGAGAGGATTAAGTGCACTGAGGGGTAGCGATCTGGGAAAACTGCCTGTCACAAAGTAAGTGTTGTGTAAGCGCCAAGTGCTTCTTTAATATTTCTACCAGGCTGGGGACCAACCCTTTCACATGTATCGTCTCATTTATTCCTCACCCATTACACAAAAATTGGATATTCTTTTCTTCAGCTTAGCAGCATAGGACTCACATGGCCTAACACTCACTCCTTCAAAATAGGCTTATCATATGATCAGATCGGTATACACATTATCCCATACAATTCAAGAATATTTTTATCTTCCCCAAGAGAATCCCAGTACCAATTAGCAGCTACTCCCTGCTTATCCACATCTCCCACATCCTCAGCCATCCACCATGACCCACTTCTGTCTCTATGGATTTGCCTGCTCTCAACATAACACACAAATGGAACCATGGCTTTTTGTAGCCTTTTGATCTGGTTAAGGCAATGTTTTGCTAGGTGGGCCTGAACCCTCAATCCCCTTGTTTCAGCCTCCTGAGTGTGACGGAGATTACAGGTGTGTTCCTTGATGACCAAACAATCTCAGGTCTTTTGGGGTGTATTTCATTGGTTTCATCACTTAGCATGTTTTCAAGGTCCACTCATGTTGTACCGTGTGTCACTACTTCATTTTTCATTACATTCTATTTTATTGATTTTGGCGGTTGCACAGACCATGACATATAAGTTGGGGGAGTCAAACAGCAATGTTCGGGAGCCAGTTCTCCTCCTTCACCATTTGGGCACCAGGAACCAAACTCAAGTCAAGATTGGCACCCAACACCTCTACCTGCTGGGCCATTTCACTAGCCCTTTGTTCCCCTAAAAGAATGATGCCCCATGTTTGAGATCGCACCACATGTTATGGCCCCTTGGTCAGTTGGTGGCCATTTGGATGGCTCTACTGCCTTGGCACTATGAGTCACGCTGCTATGAACTTTTGTACACATATTTTGTGTGGCTCTGCTTTTTAACCAAATGAATGTACACATCATTTTAGAAGCTGCATATCACCCCAAGGCTGATGATAAAGCACCACTCTTGACAACCCTTCTGATTTCTCTTCCCTAGAGACAACCATTTTCAACAGACACCATCCTTTCCTCCACTATCAGCTCCAAACTATCTGATGCTGTACTTACACTATATCTTGACTGCTTAGATTCATGCGCATAGACACGAATATATACACTTATCTCTCCTTCCTATTTAGAAGTGAATTTGTCTCTCACTTACCCATTATCTAAAACAAGTTATAACAATGTTTTCATTAAATCAATATATTTTGTTTTTATAATGACTATCAAGACAGTCATAACTGGACTGGGGAAATGGTTCAGTGGGTAAAGTACTTGCCATGTAGTGTGGTGAATTGATTTCAAATCCCCACACCCATGGAAAGCCAAATAGAGTCATGGATGTCTCTAATCCCAGCACTCCACACAGGGAGACCAAGGTATCGATGGGAGAATTCCAGGAATATTGAAGGCCTTGCTTATGGAATGAGGAATAACAAAAAAGAGCTTGTCTCAAAAAAGGCGAAAAGTATGGAGTGACATGAGTTTCTCCTCTGGCCACCTGCATGCACCCAGAGGCACACACATGCCCACTCACACACATAAATACACACATAGCTTACACACACACACACACACACACACACACACACACACCAACAGACAAAATATATAACAAAAAACATTCCCAAGCAATGGTGTGCACTTTGCTAGGTTCCTATATACTTAGGAATACTACACAGAACTCACGAACAGAGCTAAAATAAGACAAACCCCACCAAAACTGTACAGAGAGTCCCCTTGCAGTTGGCAGGACAGAGAGGCATGCTCACCGAAACTCTGAGCAACGGTACACAGGGCGATGAGCAGCTACCACACAAACACTTCCAGGTAGCTCTTCACCTCGCTGATTCGGAGACACACCTTGCATGGATTTTAATGGCGACTGCCAGAATAAGGAACCAAAAAGCAGGTGATTAAACACCAGGTCGTCATTTCATTAGGCCACTTCCCTCTGTAAAGGGTAAGCAGAGAAAATATGAAGACAAATTATCTGCGTGACCGCAGTTCGTGTGCATAACAAACCTGGCAGCTGAAACTGGAGTCTCTGTTTCTCACGGTGGAGGACCCGACCTCCAAGCATCCTCATCCATCCCTCTCCCACGCAGTTGGGGAGGACCCCCTGAAGTCCTCATCCTCCTTCTGCTCTGTGCCCCACTGCATGAGAAGGTCATCTGTCTTAGCCTCATCCAGGAAGCTCTTTCTTCTGCTGTGGATTGGAAGCCATGTACCTTTCTGTCTCTGAGTCCACTTCCTTGTTTAAATGTGGGCATATCCTCTACCAGATTCCACAGAACACATGGGACAAAATTTTTCTTGAGACCTTCAACAGCTGAAAACACATACGGCCTACTTGCATTCTCAGGAATTCACTCTGAAAAACATTTTTTTTCCCCAAAATTGTGAGGGGCTCTTCAAGTGTTCCAGATTACAGCATTGCTGTTGAGAAAGTGGATATCTTTCTGATTTAATGCTTCCTCCTATATGGTTTCTGATTTTCTTATCCTGAAATGTCAGGATTTCTCCTTTACTCCCAGTGTCCTGAAGTGTTTGTATGATACTTCTCAGTGTGTGTCTGTGTGCACCTACTGTGTGAGGTTCTCGTGAGAGTTCTCAGTATGTGTCTGTGTGTGCCTACTGTGTGAGGTTCTCGTGATAGTTTTAGTGTGTGTCTGTGTGTACCTACTGTGTGAGGTTCTTGTGATAGCTCTAGTGTGTGTCTGTGTGCACCTACTGTGTGAGGTTCTCATGACAGTTCTAGGGTGTCTGTGTGCACCTACTATGTGAGGTTCTCATGACAGTTCTAGGGTGTCTGTGTGCACCTACTATGTGAGGTTCTCATGATAGTTCTCAGTGTGTGTCTCTGTGCACCTACTGTGTGAGATTCTCATGAGAGTTCTCAGTGTGTCTGTGTGCACCTACTGTGTGAGGTTCTCATGAGAGTTCTCAGTGTGTGTCTGTGTGCACCTACTGTGTGAGGTTCTCATGAGAGTTCTCAGTGTATCTCTGTGTGCACCTACTGTGTGAGGTTCTCATGACAGTTCTAGGGTGTCTGTGTGCACCTACTATGTGAGGTTCTCATGAGAGTTCTCAGTGTGTGTCTGTGTGCACCTACTGTGTGAGATTCTCATGACAGTTCTAGTGTGTGTCTGTGTGCACCTACTGTGTGAGATTCTCATGACAGTTCTAGTGTGTGTCTGTGTGCATCTGCTGTGTGAGGTTATCCCATTCCCTTCATTCTGGAAATCTGAGTCTTCATTCTGAAATGGTCCCTTTCTCTCACTGCACACTTTTTCTTTCTTCCTTGCTTCCCTCCCCTGGTCATTCCTCCAGGTTCCCTTCCCTGGTGTTGCACTTACTGCATGCTGTACATCTTGGGTTGCTGTCCTAACATCCTGCTCCCCGCTCCTGTTCTCTACCTCTTGGTACTGATGTCCTATCAGAATCCCCCCTGCCCAAATCCTGCTTAGTGTGCTATTTCTGTTAGTGTTGCTTTTATTTATGTCCCGGTCCATTTTGTGAAGTTATCACACAATTCCACAGACTGTATAATTTAGAAGAACTGAAACATTTGCTCCCAGTCTGGAGAACTGGAGTCCAGTCTAAGGAATGGCTTTCAGGGTCTTCTTACTACTCCATCACATGGCAGAAGGTGAAGGGTAAAAACAGGGAGCTGAGCTCCCCTTTTATAATGGCACTAGGCCCACCTGTACCAGGCTTTTGTGGGGGCCACCATCCTGCTCCTAAATCATGACACAGAGACTTATTATTAGCTTTGAATGCCCAGTCTAGCTTAAGCATGTTTCTGGCTAGCTCTTGTAACTTAAATTATGTTTCTCTTCATCTACCTTTTGCCTCAGGATTTACTGCCTTTTTCACTTCCGTATATCTTACTTTCACTGCTTCTCTGGGCCTGGCTGGCTGGTGTTTTCCTGGCTTCTTGCCCAGGGCATGGCCCTCATTCTCTCCTCCTTCTTCTCTCCTTCATTCTTCCCTTCTTTTCTCTGAGCCTAAAGTTCTCCTATTTATTCTCTCGGACTGCCACTACAGACTATCCTTTCTCCCGCCTAGCTACAGTTGGTCCCACTCTTTATTAGACCAATCAGGTGCCTTAGGTAGGCAGGATGGAACAAATGAAACACATCTTTACATAATTAAACAAATGCAGCAGAAACAAAAGTAACACACCTTTACACCATTGAGGTAATAGTCTGCAACATAAACAAATGCAGCACATCTCTTCATAATTAAACAAATGCAGCAGAAACAAAAGTAAACTATCTAGTTAAAATAACATTTCACAGTTCCCATCCATAGGGACAAAGCACTCACGACTAATAACTTCTTCAAAGTCTCCCTCCTTACATTGTCTCAAAGGCAGGTGCATTGTCACGGAAACCTATACAGGAACAAAGACTCAACCTATAGCAATAACTAAGGACCTTTTCTTTTCCCTGGATTCTTTTGTTACAGCAAAGGGGAGCACAGGATGGGTGGGGACCGCGTCTGCCCCATGTGCAAACTACAAAGCTTCCTGTGTTTGGACGGAGGCTCCATCTTGTCTCCCTGCCTTCAGGAGCATCCTGTAGCCCAGAGCCCTGAGTTCTGCTGAGTGCCTACGGTGTTTTCTCACACCACAGACTTGGAGTTCAGCTAAAGCATGCCCCACAGTCTGTGTAGCTCACGACTTCTAACATTCTGCTGGACACTAGTGTTTTGTTGTCTCCTTTACTAACTGGTCTTCAGCAAGAGACGAAGTTCTAGGAGGACCATGGTTGAGTTGGCTTTGTTAGCTTCTAAACACGGCACCAGGCATTTCATAGATACCAGTTTAACAAACTTAATAAAGAAGCTGGGTTTGAAGGATGGGAGTGAAAGCCCAGGGAACATACATGAGAAAGCCTAGTGCTGAGAGAAAGCAAAGTACGTAGACCAAAGCTGAGTTGTGTGACCATCAAGAATGCAGAGCACTGTATGTGTGTGTGTTTAATGAAAATTGGGGCCTTCGATGCCACAAAGCGAGTGTGAAGAAGACAGGTTGGGGCCTGAACAGAGCTCAGCTCATGGTAGATCTTCAATATGGGTTACAGATCTTAAATTTACCCTGAGTCTTAGGGTTTTCCAGAGAGGTAGGCTAGTATATATAGGTCGATGTCTATGTATATATAGTGTATTATATATTCACATTTATTTATATATATATGTATACACACACACACACACACACATCCAAAGAGATTTATAAGACTTGGCTTGTGTGATTACAGATGCTGACAAATTTCCAGACCTTCAGGACAGTCCCTGATATAATCTAGTCTGAACTCTAGGAGGCTGGAGGTCCAAAGAAAACCAGGGTTTCAATTTAGGTGCAAAGGGAAAAAGAAGTCAATGTCCCAGTTAAGGCAACAGCTAAGGGAAGTGTCTCCTCCAAAGATAGGATCTCATGTGAGCAGGGGAGACCTACCTTTTCCTGCATCCAGACCTTTGGTGGGCACCAAAGCTAAAGATAAAGGCCACCAATATTAGGGAGGACCACCTGCTTGATGATCAAAACTTCCAATCAAAACTCACCCAAAGGCATTGTTGCCAGACCCTAGAATAGTGTTTGACTGAGTATCTGGGCATGCTACAGCCTGGCCAAGTTGACCATAGCACTAATTATCACCCTCTGTAAGCAATGGAGAGTTATTTTAGGGTTTGTATTAGTTTTCTAGGACTGTGATAACAATGGCCACAACCTAAACGCTCTAAAGTAACAGAAACATATTATTTCTAAGTTCTAGAAACTAGAAGTAAAGATGTCGGCAGATCTGCTCCTTTTGAAAGTTGTGCATCATCTTGCTCCTAGTTCCTGTCGTCTGTCCTAGTTCCTGATGGCTTCCAGGCATCCTTTTGCCATCCTTGCTTATAATGACATCACTCTGGTTTCTGCCTGAACCCACATTTCCCCTTTTCAGAGGAAAACAGTAATATTGGATTACGTTCCATCCTAATGATCTCATCTTGATCATCCCCGAACACCCTCTTTCCAAATAAGGTCGCACTTGTAGGCACTTGGGTGCAGGACCTCAACTTCTCCACTGGGAGACAATTCACTAGGAAGGCATAAAGAAGAAGTGACAAAGTCATGTTTGTGTTTTAGAAAAACCACAAGGGCTGGGGCAGGGGAATATAAAGATGAAACCTCATGGAGCGTGGAGGTGGTCCTCAGTGAGGCATGAGGTGGTGATGGCAGCCATGGGACAAAGAGCTAGGTAGGCCTTTGCAAGGAGGACACTGGATGAAACAAAAGGGGGGGTCTAGGGTGACTCCATTTCTGGATGGGGAGTTGGGTAGTGGATCGCTGCACCACTCAGAAAGGCCAGGAGCACAGGGGGAGCAGAGTGAGGTGGTCGACAGCTTGGTGAAAGGCTGCCTTACTCATCAGTTTCCACAGTCCTCAAGGGACCATTTTAATCCATCTTCTGAAACTAGACTCCCCTCAACGGCGCTTGATAGCCTTGCCTTTCTACAGCTTCCAATGCTCCTAACTATGCCAATCCCTTCCACGTGCTGTCTCTATGAACCATTTCTGATGTTTAAATTCAAAATGTATGACTGCATTCTGAAGCCTCCAAACATCCCAAGTGTCCGACAGAGAACTCATCACTTCTCTGGGCACACAGTGTTCTTCAAGCCCTCATTGCCCATGTGTGATTAACGTAGCTTTCTTTTCATTTCCCATACAGCCTTTCCCAACTCACCACCACATGATGGTCAGCATCTTGAGGTTGCTACCTCCTATTTCTCCTATGCTCAGTCCCTCGTGCCCATCACTACCGTACTGCCACTCAGAAAGCTATGCTCTTCCCCCACCACTCTGCTACTATGTACTGAAACTGCTCATCACCACCAGGATCATTTCTGAATTCTGCCTTCATTCATTTTCCCAGTCTCATACAAACCACATGATCCCGCCAATCTTCATTACTCTTCTGATAAACCTGACATATGTCCCGTTGGCCGATGAGACTCCACTCCTGCCTGCCTCTGCCACCTCCTTTCCCACTGTGTCCTAGAACATTAAGTTCTTCTCTGCCTCCAGGCCCTTCATTTCGACCCTGACTGAAATGCCTCCGTTCATCACCAGCTTTTTCTTTCTTTTCCTTTGAGGTCCTAAAGCACTTGTCCAAGAGCCATTGCTGGTGGTTCTAGCACACTCTGCCCTTCTTTGTCAACTCATCTTTATGACTGCATGCCTATGTGTGTTTAGACACCTTAAGGGGATGTGGGGAGTAGATGGATGAAGCCCTGAGTGAATGTGTATGGTTGGCAAGAATGTGGCCGCATCAAGGACCCCAATGCCTCAGTCTCACGGGAATGGCAAGGGCTATCCCATGTTAGGCTATGGGAATGATAAGGCCTTTCTCTGGTCCAAGTATAGATGTTGATGAATGATTGATCTTTACCCTAAAACCAGTATGTGTAGAAATAGAAACCATGTCTTCCTCCTCCTATATATTCCTTTGCCTACTTTCATGTCATATATACATATATATGTATATATGTATATATATATAATCTGTAGGAGAGAAAGTAAATGCTATTTGTCTATTAAATTTTGGTTTATTTTACTTAATACAATAATATCCATTTTATGCATTTTCCTAAAAATAGCAGAATTCATTTCTTTTAATGACTGCAGCCTGAGACCATTCCCCTACAAAGACTTCCTGCCCAGACAAGCTAACCTGCCTCCTCTTTTGTCCTATGTTTCTGAGCTCTACCACTGTGTCTCCACCTGAGTACACAGCCTATCTGATCCCAACTTTTCGACTGGTGTCTGTCATTTTCCCTTTTCTTCACCACCCCAGTAGGTCAAGTCCAAAACTGTTCAGGTAGGTATGGCATTTATTTTGTTCTACCCAGATCTGCGGAGGCCCCCAAAACTAACAAGGAGATGGAATCCTGTGTATGAAAGCAAAGAGCCTTTATTCTTACACAAATTTGTGGACTCGGACTCTCCATGTGCCAAACATATTGGTGCGATCGGAGAGCCCTGAGCACAGTTGAGGTGGGTTTTTTTTATAATAGCAGAGGGTTTTTTAAGGTTCATGGCCCCTGATTGGCTGACATTTGGCTTGGGGTGTCCTGGTGAGAAGGGATGGGTGTGTGTTAGTAGGTGGTCCTATCTACAATGGTTGGAACATTAGGAATTTTCTTTGGATGGTCTGTTTCTGGGTGGAGCATGGGTGGTCTCAGTTTGTGGTCTTTCTTGGAATGAGGTACTGTCATGGGGTAAACTGAGACTCAGGCCTCCCTTCCTGTTGGTCTATAGGGCCTGTCTTGGCAGGTGTGTACCAAGCTGCCCTGGGTTCTACAATTTAATCATCGGACTTTCACTTCAAACACACTCTATTCCAGTGACTCCAAAAACAGAACTGAAAGATTGATTCCTGAATCCAAAGACAAACTGGAGGTTGCCACACACACTAAAGTTCTAATACCTCATGCTAAGCACTGTGGCAGAGATATATGCAGAGCACTAAAAAGACATGCATGGTGGAGGCCAAGCGGTATGGCATGTTTGCAGACATGCATGGTGGAGGCCAAGTGGTATGGCATGTTCACAGACATGCACCTGAAAGCACACCAAGCTGTCATCACATGGCTGTTAGCGTGATCATTATAAAAATATCAAAAGATGATGAGTGCTGGGGAGGATGTGGAAAAAGGGGACCACTTGCACACCGCTGGTGGGAATGCAAATTCGTTTGGCCATTATGGGAAACAGTATAGAAATTCCTTTAAAAAGTTAAAAATAGATCTACCATATGACCCAGAATCATTTTTCTGGGTAGATGTCCAAAGGAATCAAAACCAAAGTTTGGGAGTAAAATCTGCACTTTTGAATGCATATTGAAACACTATTGATAAGAACGAGGTTGTGTTCTCTATCTAAGTGCTCATCAATAGACAAATTACACACACACACACATAAGAATACTATACATCCTTCAAAAGAATGGAAATTTGTCAATGAAAACAACATGGATCAATATGGACAATATTATGTTAAGTGAAATAAGTCAGGCATAAATGGAAAGACACAGACTGCATGGTGCCTGTCGCTCATATGCAGAATCTTAAAAAGTTGAACTAACAGAAGCAAAGAGCAAGCAGGAAATGTGCCTGGGGGCAATAGGAGAGATGCTAGTCAAATGATATAAAATTTAGATGGAGGAATCAATTCTAGAGGTCTGTGGTACGCATTGTGGCTATACTTAATGGATCATATACTTGAAAAAGGCCTTTCAATGTTGTCATTCTAAAGAACAGTAAGTCTGCGAGATGAGGTATAAACACCATTTACGTTCCACGTACGGCAAACTTGTCCAACAGGCCAGGCTGGTCAAGCCTCTAGAATCCTAGCTCCATCTACCCAGCTTTGGGGTGACAGGCACATATGTACCACCTCACCTGGCTTTTTTCATATGTGTACTGGGGATTGAACTTGGGTCTTCACGATTGTGCAGCAAGATGTTTACCCACTAAGCCCGCTCCCCAGACCAACATTTTGCCAATTAAGGAAGAAGAGAGGACCAGGGAGACGGTTCGGTGGGTAAAGCACTTGTGAAGCACAAAGGCTTGAGTTCGGATTCCCTAGCAATTGGTGTAGACTGCCGTGAACCCCAGTGATCTTCCCACAGAGACAAGGGATCATGGGAACGAGCCGGACAGCTAGACTCGCTGAACTGGTGAGCTCTAGGTTCAAGGGAGAGCCCCTGCCTTGGTGTGCACAGTAGGGCGTGGTTGAGGAAGGTACTTGATGTCAGCCTCTGGCCTCCACGTGCACCCTGACATGTGCAGATGTAGTTGTTGTTTTTTCCTCTTTTCTTTTTGTTCTTCTGGGGGCCCACCACCCAGCTCCCAAATAAATCACACACAGAGAGGCTTATTATTACTTTTAAATGCCCGGCCTTAGCTTGGCTTGTTTCTTATCTTAAATTATCCTGTCTGCCGTTTGCCTCTGGGCTTTCTCCTTTTCTTACTTTCACTTTTACTCTGTGACTGGCTGGGTGGCTGACTGGCCCCTAGTATCCATCTCTCTTTGTTTCTCTTGCTTCTTCTCCTCCCAGATTTCTCCTCCTATTTATTCTGTCTGCCAGCCCCTTTGAGATGAAGTAGATACACCATCTGTCAGTTGTGTGTGTGTGTCTAGAGATTAAAGGTTAAATTCAATGCCATCTTCCTTTACTTTCCTACTTATCTGTGTGGAACAAGGCAGGTCACTGAATGGGGGACGTGTCCAATAGGCCAGACTGGTCAAGCCTCTAGAATCCTACCTTTCCTGCCTCACTATTGGCTATTCAGCTCTTTATTAGACCATCAGGTGTTTTAGACAGGCAAAGTATCACAGCTTCATAGAGTTAAACAAATGTAACATAAATGCAACACGTCCTTGCTTCATTAAACAAATGTTCCAAAGCATACACAAATGTAACACATCTACAATAAATTCTACAACATGCAGGCATGCACATACACATGCATGCGACACACACACACACACACACACACACACATATATATATATACACACATTTTAAAAAGAGAACAGAAGCTGGGCATGATGATGCACTTGGGAAGCAGAGGCAGGTGGATCACTGTGAATTCAAGGCCAGTTTGGTCTATAGAGCCGGGTTCCAGGACAGCCAGAGTACATATAGAGAGACTTTGTCTCAAAAAATAAAGAAATAAAATAATTTTAAAAACAAAAAATAAAGAGAACAGATGAGTAGAATGATACGTGGCTGTGCTTGAGAA
Source organism: Dicrostonyx torquatus (assembly GCA_028555095.1). Classification (NCBI taxonomy): domain Eukaryota; kingdom Metazoa; phylum Chordata; class Mammalia; order Rodentia; family Cricetidae; genus Dicrostonyx; species Dicrostonyx torquatus. The sequence continues at coordinate 4,852,489 of JAQHUG010000126.1, read as the reverse complement.
ATGTTTAGATGCTGACCAAAAAAATAAGACAGAGAGCAGATATCATTCCAGACAGAAGGGCCAGCGGACGCAAACACTGCTGCAGACATTTCCCAGGGGAAACTTGGCTTCGGGAGCACAGGAACCACACCCCCTCCCCCACAGCACCTAATGTGCATTTCATAAAGACAAACTCAGTTCCTATTGTGATTAGTTGAGAAGGCAAACTGATTCTATAAACAGCATGACATTCACAAGCTAAACCAAAGAGCTCACATAATTAGATGTTTCAAGTATCAATCTAAAATTCTCTCTTGAAGTGTGATAGGCTTCTTAGAGAATTTATATAGGCAATTAGCACATAAAGGTTAACTTTACATTCCTCTAATGCTAATTTTACCATCCTTAACTGATAAGGGATGGTAGTAAAAGCTAATTATAGGTGTTATTGTCAAGTAGATCACGAAGGGAAAGGGCTGTTGGCAGCTGCGAACTGGATTTTCATAAAATGTCAAGCCCGTAAAGGTGTTATCGCTACAGTATTCCTAAGGATTCAGAAATGAAATTCAGCAGATGATGCAGGTTGCAGCTGTTTCAAAAGCCTACAGATCGCATACCTGTGACTTAGGACAAGTCCCGAGACACTCGCTGACATTTTCTGACCCATTGCCACTGACAGAAGCCTGGGAACAGATGCAGCTGAAATGACCGCCCTCCTGCAGGTCCCACCCTGGGAATGCAAGACCTCCTCCTCCTCTTCTGTAAGCAGATCTGATTCCAGGGAGGTGTTTGCATCTTTCCCAGCCACCAACCAAGCATTTAAAGGTTTGAAAATAAACCTACCGAAAGTCAAAGTGTGACTCAAACATTTTAGTGGAAGAGTAAACATGTAAAATCATGCTCCCTTTTAACAATATAAACCTAAAACATAAGTAAATAGAAATAAAATAAACTGATAAAAGTATTTAGAAACGTAGACAAAGATCTGGAATTAGAAGATCGTAAGAGACCAAACTGATTTTAGTGTGCACTAGACCTGGGCAAGACAGAGTCCTTTTGTTACTAAGCTTACATGCATTTTGGAGAGAGGAAAAAAACCCCGGGGGAGCAGGAGGGCCCGGGACAAGGGGAGTAAATGTAAATTTTTCTTTTAACAATAAAAAAAAGAAGAAGAAGAAACCCCACATCTATTACAGGGTTACTTGTTGGAATAAAAACCGGTTAACATGTTTTACATGGAGTCCTCATTTCTGTTCAATTTTAGCTACATCTGGGTTTTGTAGATTTACATTACAACTTCAATGTTCCGTTCTGCCATCAAGTTCATCCAGCCTTTTCTTCTTAGGACATAATGAGGGGGCTATGGAGATAGCTGAGTCCATCAGGTGCTCGCTTTGCAAACACAAGGACCTGAGTTCGAGCCCCAGAACCCCACAAAAAACCAAAGGCACAGTGGCATGGACTTGCAAAGCCTGCATTGGGGCAGGGAGGCAGGTGGATGAGCTTGCTGGCCAGCCAGCCAGACTACTTAGTGAGCTTCCTGCAAATGAGAGACCGTACCTCAATAAATAAATAAATAAATAAAAGGGTGATAGGCTGAGGTTGTCCTCTGGCGTCCACAGGCACAGGCACACACACACACGCACTCACACACACATGCCACACACACACACACACACACACACACCACATACTCTTGAATCTCAAGTGGGATTTGCTTTGCATCTATTGGATGCCCAAAATGGATACCTTAATAGATAACATTCAGCAGTCTCAGTATTTTCCCTTTCAAGGTAAGGAAACTGAGTCTCAGATGGGAAAAACTTTTCTTTGTCTTCCCTGGTTCCCTGCAGCTATACTTTGGAGACATCTCTCTGGTCATGTTCTCCATTCTTTAAATAAAGATATGAATCAGCCCCAATCCCTCCCCATACTAGGTCAAAGGATATCAGCGCAGTTTCAAGTTGGTTCATATGACCCTATTTCCTTATTTCACTCTGTTTCTTGCTTATTCAGTAAGAAAGTAGTTACTGCGTATAATGAAGTACTTTAAAAAACACACAAAGCGGGGGCTAGAGAGATTGTTCCGAAGTTTAGAACACTGTCTGCTCTTCCAGAGGTCCTGAGTTCAATTCCCAGCAACCACATGGTGGTTCACAACCATCTATCATGATATTTAGTGCCCTCTTCTTGCCTGCAGTGCGGGCATTCATGCAGGCAGAATGCTGTATATATAATAAATAAATTTTTTTAAAAAAAAAAAACATACAAAGTAAGCAGGTAAGAAGGGCCAGGCCACAGGGGTGCTTGGGAGAAGGCTTGGTGACGAAGCTCCTGATGCTCTTGCTGGGGACCTGCGTTTGGCTCCCAACACTGTGGCTTACAACTGCCTGCTATTTCAGATCCAGGGGATCCAATACCCTATTCTGACCTCCACGGACACCAAGCACATCTGTGTCAACGCATACATGAAGTCAAAACACCCATACACCTAATGTCCAAGAAATCTAAAATAAAATCTGAAAGGAAGAAGCACATGGAGTTTAAATAGAACAGAAAATAAAACTGGCCCCTTTATATTAGCCTAATGGCACACCAGGAGATGGAGCAGAAGCAGTCGGACACAGAAAGGGTGAGAAGCTATGCCTGGATAAGATGTATGGGATCAGCTGCAAGGCTGGGCTGGGACTGTAGCAAGGGGCAATAGGAACAAGAGGTAGACAAAAGAAACACATGAAAACTGTCTTGTACGGATAAAGGAGGAGGGTGAGTCTGGGGTAAGCCTGGGGCTCACCATCTAAGAAATTCAGGAGATGGTGATCCTTTGGATTGGACTGAGGCATTGGCGTAAGATGAAGACGAAGTCTACTAGACCACAAGAGGTTAACGTGACACTGAAGAAAGGCTGGGAAATCTGACCCAGAAGCCATAGCAAAGGCCTGATCAGATTGCAGAGCCTGGTCAGAGCTGAAAAATACACATCTGAGACTCATCTCTAGACAGGGAATTAAAACTTGGAGACAACAGTATTAACCCTGCAGGAGCACACACTTAGATGCCAATGAGCAGAAGCTTACAGATCAGCACCTGAAACCAAGAGGAACCAGGGGAAAGCCGACATGCCCATGCGGTCAAGCTAAGGATGCGCTGAGACACGGGTCGCATTTCAGTTACAAAGGACTGCAGTTTTGCTTTGCTCCTCTGTGCTCAGTGAAGATAGAATCAAGAAAGACAGAGGCAGGCACACTTTCTATTTTGTTCATTCCAAGAATCACTATGTTCAGGGGGAGAAAACTGTGGCTAAACATTGGAACCAGGAAGAGGGGACCATTTCCTTCAGTGGTAAAGTCAATGGTAAGTGCTCCAGGCAATTAAGGGGAATAAGCCCACACCCATGTTCCTTCAAGTAGCCCTAACTAGGCTCAGTGGCTCTCTCTCTCTCTTTCTGTCCCTCTTCCCCTACCCCACACCCCACACCCCACCACACACATATGACTTTTGAGGGAGGAAGAAATTCAGGGGAATTGGGAGGTGAATAGAGTAATGGGGGTTGATGTGATCAAATACATTATGAAATTATCAAAGAACATACATATTTTTAAATAAGTATGAAATATTAATGCCCCATTTAATAGTGATCTACTTCCACGAATATCCTGGAAGTGCCCAGAAACTGTTAAAGCTTGTTTGTGACTGAAATGGCATCTGAATTCATGGTCTCCTATCCTTGTTCATTCCAGCTTCTGCAGGCTGCTCAGTTATTCGGAACACAGCAGCTAATGGGGTGGAGTTACTCTCTGTTTTGGAGTTCTTTTTTTTTTTTTTTTTTCACTTCCAGTCCTCTTAAGACTGAAGTTCTGCGCAATCAAATGCATTTATCTTTCCTGCTGTCTTTGCTATGCAAAGGTTTCATACAGACCCGTGGGAAGATGCCCGCTTTTAAGGGAGTTCTACAGTAGCTGTAAAAGGTGGGAGCTTCATGAGCAGGGGTCACAGATTTAACCTTAGTGAGTTACTAGTTCCTGTGATCACCTGGGAGGGTTTCATGTGGAGTCTGCAGAGTCAAGGGCTCATCCTCAAGATGACTGGTGAGCTCTTAGTTCTTTATGAACTTCCAGGCAAGGCTATGAGGTCATGGTGGGGATAAACATGCTTCTCACTCCATTAATATCTCATCACTCTTTCTTGACTAACAACGAGAAATGGGGGAGGGGATGCCCTACAACCCAGACAGGCCTTAAATTTGTGAACTTCCTGTCTTACTTCCTCAAGCGTTGGGTCATAGTCATGTGCCACCATAATACCTCTTTGAAATAAGATTTTTTTTTAAATTATAAAGAGTATCAAAACAATTAAACATGGATTCTTTAAAATTATTCTTGGTGGATTTAGAGAACCCACTGAACTTACAAACTTGCACGTTTAAATACCCAGAGGTAGAGTACGGTTTAGAATATGCATGATTCTGTCTCCTTCAGTCTTTAGCCCTATGTCATGCTCCCTACTTGTGATCTGAGTCAGTCCTAAATACCCATAAAGACCAATAACATCGTTAAAATGAGGGAGATGGGCACAGTGTGAATGTCAGGGGCTGCTATAGCCTGGAAAATGTACTTTCCCTGAAGGCCTCAGCAGAATGAATGCACACTTGTCAAAGAGAACCTGGAGCTTTTTTTTATAAAAATATTCTGATTTTTTTTAAATATGGAAAAGAATTTTCGGAACTTTGCAGATGTTCCGGTTAATCCATAATTGGTTGATCCAGAGGCCACTAACTCACCAGCACTGGCCTATAGAAACTGTGCTGTTTGTACAGAAAGCTGTAAGTCATTGCAGGTCACAAGCAGTGACATCCTTAGCATGAACACTGGGTGTAAAGGATGCAAAGATATTGAAAGAACCTTAAAAAAAAGAAGCATAAAGTGATGGAAGTGAAAAGAGAGAGAATTTAAACCCAAAGAGGATAAAAGCCAACATACCAAGCAAATAGAAGCCAAAACCAAGCCAGAATAGTTTTATCTGCTAAATAGATTTTAAGTCAACATTAGTTAGACAAGATAAAGAAGGTGACTATATATTATCATAAGGAATGATCTAGTAAGTAGATATACTAATTCTCCTCCCTCTTCATATACACACATAGTGTGTGTGTGTGTGTATGTGTATATGTGTATGTGTGTATGTGTATGTGTATATGTGTATATGTGTATGTGCATGTGTGTATGTGTGTGGCTTTCAATGTCACAAAACAAACACTAATTGATATAGATAAAAGGCCAGAGAGCTACTAATCTAAGGTGGATGACTTCAGTATCCAGTTCTCATCAGGAAACAGATCTTCCAGACTAAAACCCAACAAAGATGCTTCAGGGTGAAACTACAACATAGACTAAATGGTCTTAACACGCATCTGCAGAACATTCCACCAAAAGACGCAAAATGAAGATTCTTCTCAGAAGTTCAGGAAACTTTGCTCTATGATGAAACATATTTTAGGCCAGAAATCAAGTCTTAACAAATACAGAAGAATCAAAATCATTTCCCATAACTTACCATATCATACTGAAATTAAACAAGAAGGCAAGAAGGGGGGAAAAGCCCAAAGAACGCATTAAAATACATAGAGAATGGACAATACACTTTTTAATAAAGAGACTTGTTCTATTTGTAATTATACACAGCCATGTGTGTCTGAGTACACGGGTGCGGTGCCTACAGAGACCAAAGACATCAGGTCTCCTCAGAGCTCAAATTAAAGGTGGTTGTTGGTGAGGTGCTCAACATGGGTTCTGGGAATCGAGCACAAGTTACCTGAAAGAGAAGTACATGTTTTTAACCATGGAGCCGACTCTTCAGCCCTGAACAGCAACACTCTTAAATCACCAGTGGGCTGTTGAAGAAATCAGGAAGGGAATGACAGTTTCTCAAGCGAAGGCAGTTCTAAGAGGAGCTTATAGCTAGGCGCGCTCGCCTTAAGAGTCAGAGTGATCTCAAATAAGTAACTTAATGATGCGCCTCCAGGTCACAGAAAAACAAGAACAGACAAATGCAAAGCCATGAAGAGACAAGAAGATTTGGGCAGACGACAGTTAAATGGAGACCAAGGAGGATCAATAAAACAAAGAGCTTGCTTTTTAAAAGAATAAACAAACTCTACAAATTCTTAGGCAAACCAGCCAAAAGAAGCAGAGAGAAGATTCAAAATCAAAGATGAACAAAGGGACCTTCATAGAAGATATCAACAAGCTTCCAAAGATCATTATGGAAGACTGAAAATATACTCCTAAAGCACTGGAAAATCTAGAAGAAATGGTTCAGTTCCTACATACAGCTCACAAAAAATTAATTTAAGAGGAAGGGAATTACTTAAACAGAGCTATAATGAACAATAAGATCAAAAGAGTAATAAGGAGTCTAAGAAAAGGCCAGGATCCTCACATGGACTCACTCTCGAAGGTCACCGGACTTTTAAAGAAGGGCTTGCCCCAGTGTGCCTTTTCTCAAGGCCAGCCTGGTCTACAGATCAAGTTCCAGGACAGCCTCCAAAGCTGCAGAGAATCCCTGTCTTGAAAAACCAAAGGAAAAAATACATGCAAATTAAATTCAATAGCATGTTACAAAGGTCATTCACCATGACAGAATTTGTTTCATATGGATATTCAAGGAAGATAGGACAGAAACAACACTATTACCTCAATAGAGTAGAAAAGTGATTTTACAAATTAAATATCCCTTCATAATAAAAACCCCGAAGAAACTAGTAATAAAAAGAACATATGTCAACACGATACAGGCTATATATAACAACTCAATCACTGACATTATACTAAGTACGAAAAAACTGAAAGAATTTCTCTTGAAATCAAGAACAAGACAAGGACGTCTATTCTCTATTCTGTCATTAAATATAGCACTCGAAGTCCCAGCTAGATCAATAAGACAAGAGAAAGCAATAAAATGATACAAATGAGAAAGGAAGGCACTGGGGAGATGGTTGGGTGGTAAATCATTTGCCGTGTAAGCCCTAGTGACCTGAGTTTGGGTCCTCAGAACCCATGGGATGCTGGTGTAGTGGTGCAATTGCCTGTGCTCACCCTGGGCTTCTGCTGGGAGATGACAGGTGACCCAGGAGAACCGCGGGAAGTCTGTGGGCCAGCTAGCCTGGCATATGCAGCGGTAGCAATTGAGATCCTGTCTCAGACAAGACGGAAAGCGGGGACCAACACCTGAGGTTGTCTTCTGACCTCTGCATGTGCCCATGGCAAATGGGTAGGCCTGACCCCCATGCTCTTATACCGCTCTCTCAAATAAAAGAAACAGAGAAGAAAGAAGTCAAAATATCTGTGTTTGCAATGATACGGTTCTATGTTTAAAAGATCCTGGAAATATTGCCAGAAAACTCTTAAATCTGATAAACACTTTCAGAAGAGTAACACGGTTAAAAAAAAACCCTATCCTACCAAAATAAATAGCTTTTCTATATTACACTAACAAGCTTTCCCAAAAAGAAATCAAGAAAAAAATCCATTCGTGAGAGCCTCAGAAGAATTAAACAAAATATCTAGGAATAAAAACTAAGGATGTGAAAAACCTCTACAGGGAAAGCTTGAAAACCCTGAATAAAGAAACTGAAGGGGACATAGAAGACGGAAAGATTCCCACCCTCACGGGTAGGCAGAGTTGTGAAAAGGGCTGTCTTTCTGTGTGTCTGCGTTTCCTTGGCTGTCAACATGACTGCACCTGGAGTCAAATCAAACCTAAGCAACTGCACACAACTGTGAGGGGTTTCCTTGGTTAGCTCATCTGAGGTGAGAAGACTCAAATCAGGGTCATCTGAGATCAGAAGACCCACCCTAGAGCTGGGCCAGCTCCTCTGGTGGCAGTCAGCTTTAACGGATCCCCACTGGCAAGTCTACCTCTCCTGTTGCTGCGGCATTCTTTCTGCTATTAGAGCCAACTTCAGGGTAAACTGAACATAGACTGAAGACAAGTTGAGACATCCAGCTTCATGGGCTATACAACAACTGGATTCTTGGCTTTTCCATTGAGAGAGGGCCATTGTTGGACTGGCCTGACCATAGGCTGTGAGCCACTCTAATAAATTACACAGACACACACATACACAGAGACACAGACACACACACACACAGACAGACAGACACACACACACACACTCACAGATTCCATATACATATAACAGTTCTGTTCCTCTAGAGAACCCTGACTAATATAGTTATCAAAGGCAATCTACAGATTGAATGCATTCCCATCAAAACCCCAAAGGCATTCTTTACAGAACTAGGAGAATAGTACTGAAACCCACATGGAAGCACAAATGACCCTCAATAGCCAAATCAACCCTAAGCAGAAAAAACAATACTGTTCTCTCACAATACTTCATTTCCAATCATACCATAGGGCATAGTAACAAAAACAGCAAAGGTAATGACAGAAAACAAAAACAAAACAGATCTGGAATAGAATAAAGGAGTCAGAAATAACATACACAGCTACATCCATATAATTGTTGACAACACTGTCAAAACCATACACTAGAGAACAGCCTCTTTAATAAATGGTGCTGGGGAAACTGGGTATCCATATTCAAAAGAATGAAATGAGCCCCCCTTCTCTCACTGTGTACAAAAATAAGTCAGTTTGAAGGGGATCAGAGACTATAATGTAAAACCCCAAACCCCAAACAACCAGAGAAAAGCATTTCAAGACATGGGCCTAGGTAAGAACACTCTGCAAAGGACTCCCCTGGCTCAGACAGTAATGGCAACAGTGGGCAAATGGGATCGCCTGAGGTTAAAACAAACTTCAGCAGAGCAAAGGAAACCGCCAGCAAAGTGAAGAGACAGCATTCAGAACAAAAGGAAAATTTTGTCAACTCTACATTTGACAGGGATTAATATTTATAAAGAACACAAGAGAATTAAATTCCAGAAAAACAAACCATTCAGCCAATAAATGGGCAAATGAACCGAATAGACAGTTCTCAAGAGAAGCACAAATGGCCAATTAAGATCTGAAAGCAGGTTCAGCCTCCTCAGCCATGGCGGTTTCATCTCACCCCAAGTGGAATGGCTGCCATCAAGAAAACAGAGCACAGTAATACCCAGGAGGATATAAGAAAAGAGAAGCCTGTATTCCCTATTGCCAGGAATGTAAACAATGCAGTCACTATGGAAATAAGTGTGGAGGTCTCTCAAAAACAACCAGTCATAGCCCTAATATATGACTGAGCTATGCCACTCCTGGGTGCACACTCAGAGGAATATACGCCACCACACGACAGAGATGCTTGCTCACTCATGCTGGGTACAACACTCTTCACAGCAGCCAAGATAAGAGCTAGCTAAAGGCCCATCAATATATGATCAGGTAAAGAAATACATATAAGATGGAGTTTGATTTAACTGAAAACTGCATCATTTTTAGGAAAATGGATTAAAAATGGATATTAGCATATGAAGTATAAAATAAGCTATATTAAAAAGAAAAATATACCTAATCTGGATCTTTGAGGTAGGAAAACAAGCCTTTAATCTAGATCTTTAATTTAATCCAGATATAATCTGGGTCATACCTTCTCCCGGAAGCCTATATATACAAGAACGTGGAAGTGGGAAACTTTTGCTCTCTGTCTGTTTGTTCTCTTCTTCCTAGCAATCCCATTCCTTCACTGGCATTGGAGCCTACTTCTTCAGTATTCCAGTTTATCCTGAAGACCAGCTGAGACCTCCAGTTTTATAGACCAAACGAGTGTGTGTGTATTTGAAAAAAAATGGTCCCCAAAGGGAGTGGCGCTATTGGGAGGCATGACTTTGTTGGAGGAAGTGTCACTGTGGAGGTGGGCCTTGAGGTCTCATATGCTCAAGCAATCAGTGTGATAGTCAGTCTACTTCCTATCGCCTTCCAATCAAGGTGTAGCCAGTACCATATCTATCTGTATGACATTATGCTCCCCACCATGATGATAATGGACTGAATCTCTGAAACTGTAAGCAAGCCACCTCAATGAAATGTTTTCCTTTATAAAAGTTAACGTGATCATGGTGTCTCTTCACAGCAATAGAAACACTAATGTATATCTATGTCTATATAACATATACATATATAATCAGAGAGGGAGAAACAGAAAATTTCACTCTATAAGTTCTATTACTCTAGAGAACTTTGACTAACATATATTATTATACATTTTATATATATATAATGTGAAAGTAGACAGAAGAATATATAGGAGGAGGAAGGGCTATAAAGGGAGATAGTAGGAGGGCAGAACAAGGAAAAGGGAAAGGCAAATATAATATGTTCTCTCTCATACATGAAAACTAGTATATATGTATATAAACAGAGAGAGATGCATTATGCGTTATGAAATCAGAGACCTATTTTGGGGAGGAAAAGGACCATCAGGAAGAGGGCTGGAGAAAATGGCAGGTGACAGGGTGCATATGAGCAGAGTACCATCATACACATGCAGGAAAATGTCACAGAGAAACCTGTTGCGTGCTTACTAAAAACAGTAGTGAAACAAAAGAAGAAGAAAACACTTAAGAAGGGGATAAAATAATGACATCAGTGCTACTTTGGAGAAAAGCAGGTGCCCAGTTCCAGTAACACGGAGAGACCAGTGCCAATTCAGGGAAAATGCTGAAGTGGGTTACCCTGTGTCAGAAGCATCGCCGTCATCACCTGGGAACTAGGGGAAACCTTCTGCCTAACAAATACTGGGTGGTTAATGTTAGTTCAGCACACTGGGACTTCGTGCAATCAAGATGTCACATTGAATTATTGCTGGCAGTGGACAAGGTGTAGACAATTCCCTTGGTTCCAAGTCTGTTTCTCCCAAGTTTGTCTTGAGGTTCTGTGGCAGGGTCACACACCTACTCATTTGCTCACCAGATACCTAGTGGGCACTCATGTTCAGATCCTATCAGAGGTCCTGGAGATACAGCGGGGTGTGGATGAGAGATAGGTTTCTGACTGGAAGGAATCCCACATTCTAGCTTGGAGAAAGTAAGGTAACTGAGTGACTAAGCCTATGGAGAATAAAAATCAAGCAGGTAAAAGAAACAGGAGCTTAGGAGCTTGTGAGCATGCTACGTGTCCATGAAGTAGAGAGCATGGGGGCTTGTGAGCATGCTACGTGTCCATGAAGTAAAGAGCATGGAGCTTGTGAGCACACTACGTGTCCATGAAGTAGAGAGCATGGCGCTTGTGAGCACGCTACGTGTCCATGAAGTAGAGAGCATCATGGGAGCTTGTGAACATGCTACGTGTCCATGAAGTAGAGAGCATCATGGGAGCTTGTGAACATGCTACGTGTCCATGAAGTAGAGAGCATGGAGCTTGTGAGCACACTATGTGTCCATGAAGTAGAGAGCATGGGGAACCGTGATGTGAAACTGACCTTGTGAACAGGATTACCAGGAAAGGCCTTTCTGAGAAGGCAACATTGAGCAGAAACTTGAGGGAGGAAGGGCTGACCAAGCGAGCCACAGAGCTAGCTTGCAGATACCTGGGGTAGGTAAAGTCCAGGCAAACAGCAGGAGTACAAACGTCCTGAAGAAAAGTGTGCTGTTCATCCCGATGTGGTGTGGCCACAGTGAACGGCGGAGTCGAAGCAGATAATAGCAGAAAGGTCCACAGGGGATGGCTGAAGTCTATTCCACACAGATCTCAAGGAGCGGAGGAATCAGTCAGCCCGCAGTGAGCTGCTGCCTGGTCACGCAAAGAGAGCAGAGAGCTGACTAGCCACTGGTGGTACAGTCTTGGAGGATAGCTATTACAGGCTCACTTTTTCTCTTCAAATTCTATCCAAAGGGTGTAAAAGTAGTTAAAAGAATTCCTATACACACTTCGCTTGCCTGCACCAAACAAGTCGCCAGCATCAGAAAAATCTAGAGGGGGTGTCAGATCAATTGTATGTGCCCTCAAAGGGGGAAAGGAGGCATTTTGAAGGGCCACAGGACTGAACCCTCCTTAGTGGGCATACTTCTGAGTGCCCACTTTAGTCACTGAGGATCAAGGGGCAGATAGCCTTGGAAAGAGACTCCTGGAGTCAGACCTTGTATGAACAAGCAAAACAGAGGTTCCAGATTTCCATTCACCCAACAAGTAGTTACTAGACCACTATAGGGTCTCCAACCTGAGCACCCGGTGTGTGACAAGTGACATCCAAGGGAGTCTATAAGAAGTACGGTTTTCACAAATCAAAGCGGAAATGATGAAACATTCTGATCTTTCCCACAGGAGATATATGCACCTAATTACTTTTTTAAATGAGATTTTTAACATGTTCTTCAGTTGCATACTTCCAAGGAAATGAAAGAGAACCAAGGCTTGGGCATGACGAGTCAAGACAGCCTCAATCTACACTGGTAAATCGCAGCGTGTTCAGCCAAGGCAAGTTGATCTAGGAAACGGATGCCCTGGAGAGACAATGACCTATGGTCAAACCCCATCCGAGTTGATTTTTTCCTTCTAGTGACTTAGGGAAAAGTCCACCCAACCTCCCTTTGTTTTGGGTGTGTGTGAGACTGCTCTCAACTTGGCAACCCTCCTGCCTCCGTTTCCAGCATGCTGGGAGTGTAGGCGTCATCTGTCATGTGGCTGCACAGGCTTCTTAACGCTTCTCAGGCCCAGTTTCCTTATCAACAAAAGAGGAAACGTGAGTAGAGTAAGTCACAGCGCAGCTGCAGAGGTCAATGCGGAAGGGCAGGAATGTCCTCAGTGCAGTGACTTATCCACAGCAGGTGGTCCAAGAGTGCTGGTTACTATTCTTCAGACTAGCCTAACACCTCCAACAGCACCGTTCTTGAAAGATCTTGGACGTGGGGTTCAAGATACTGAGGTGGACCTTTAAGGGTAAGGAGCTCATGAGAGGAATTACTGACATCATAGACAGATAGACAGGGACAGACAGCATGATGGGGGCTCTGAAGAGAGATTGAGGCCAATGTGACAGAAGAGGGTCTCCTCTCACTCCTTTCTCAGCATGTCGTGGTTTCCCAGCAGAGTCTGCACCCAGACTCTGATTCCTGGGCAGGAGACAGGGATTAGGGAGCAGGCCCTATGGCCACCAGTACCCCTTCGATGTAAGCTCACTTCCTTGGGTGAAAACCCCTGACACCTGTAGCTAGAGAGTCACTGTCTCAGTAGGGGGCCTGTGGGTGTGTCCGGAAGGGGAGGGGCTGCTGCAGGCGCGGTGGCCTGAACAGCTGGATCCTAACACTGTGTTCTTTCAGTTCCAGGCTTCATCTTCCATGAGCCTTGGGTTGGGAGAATCAACTCCGCCAAAGCTATCTTCAGTTTCTGCTACACAAGCAAACATAAAATTGACATGATCTGGTGGCTAATGCAGAGAGATAAGAACTAGAAGTGCAAAATCAACGCTAAAATGAAATTCAAAAGAAGCACAAAAAGCAAAGTAGGCATTTTTGTTTTGTTTTTCAAGACAGGGTTTTTCTGTGGTTTTGGAGCCTGTCCTCGAACTAGCTCTTGTAGACCAGGCTGGCCTCGAACTCACAGAGATCCACCTGCCTCTGCCTCCCGAGTGCTGGGATTAAAGGCGTATGCCACCACCGCCTGGCCAAAGCAGGCATTTTAAAGGCAGTAGGACTGAGGCAGACTTTGCCCTGGAACCCGAGACTGACCTGAGGCTCAGGGCTCTGCACCACCACCCAGGCTACCTGCCACTCACCATGTGCCAGTTCAGTCCTTCCCCTGCTGTCTCTGAACTCAGAGTTTCAGTGACATCACGGTGCCTTCACTTAGCATTAAGTTGTTAGTTCCTGAGAGCCAGTGCTTTCCTCTTTAGCCTGTCAGAAGTACGGCTCACGCGGCCTCAGTTCCGAATACTTCTTAGGGTCAAACCCTGCCTGCTGGTGCCCTGACACTCCTGCCCTTACATCTCAGGCCATTCTCCAGGAAACTGGAGTACCTGCATGAACGAGGGTCCTGAAAAGAAGCCTCTGCAATGGCTGATGGGTTGGAACTTCAGGGATGTGGAGAGGTTGGGATACCGCAGGTCCCGAGAGAGCCTAGTTAAGAAGTCATGTTGGGCCAGCTTCAACCACCTAAATGGCCATTTCTTGTTCATCTATGAATCAGAATCCAGTGACTAACAGATAAAAAGCTTTGTAACGCATTAACAAAGCCCCATTGTTATTATTATTAATTATTATTTTACCATAGGGCTAATGGCTTAGATTTCTTTGGTTGGCTAGAACACACCTCTGATGCTTTCACCACTGTATTTGGAAAATGTCTTGACTTACGGCTTTGTTCTCTTACTATAAAAACCTCATGAACTGACTTCCACATTGGAAGAGCTGTGTTTCTGGGTCATGATTACATGTATTTGGCTCCAGAATTAACTACCCCTATGCCCTTTGAGTTGAGCATTGTGTTTTCTCATCAACGGTTATAGTATCCAACATGGGGCTCTTCAGAATAACTCATTTGACACAGGAGGAGTCACCTGGATGGAAGTGAGATAGTGTCATAGACCCACTGAGTCCAAGCCATCCGCCATTACATTCTCAGCTGGACAGTGATGACTTCTTTCAGGGTTCTATTAGCTCTCCTTTGGTTTGGTCAAGGGACCCTTGGTTTATTCTGAATTAGCTATTTAAGGATCCTATTTGGTTGATACTTGTCTGTTTTATTTTATTTCAAAGCATTTGGTTTAAGGTATCCATTGTGTTCGCTTTGGAAGCATTTTGGCCTAGATATCTGTTTCGGCTTTTTCTTTGTTTGCTTTCGGATCTCCAGAGGCGTTGCGGATTCTGACTCTTGTTTTCAGCTTCTGTTCCACTTTGAAGGCATTCTGCTTTGTGCATATGGATGCTTAGAATTTCTTAGAAAAAAAGAAGAAGAAAAAGAGAGAGAGAGAAGAGAGAGAAGAGAGAGAGAGAGAGAGAGAGAGAGAGAGAGAGAGAGAAACAAGGTTTCAAAACAGTAGGAAGTTTTTGGAGATAAACCCTCATCCAGTGTTGGTTTTGCAATAATTACAGACTAGCAATTTGCAAGTATGGAAATAATGGGGAAATCAAACCAAAGATAATGCTGCCTTATCTTTCCTCAACAGGGAACGCTTGATGTCCCAAAACTGGTATTTGGTGCTCAAAAACTAAAAGTCTTAGGCAATAAAATAGAAGACAATGAATGGGAAGTCTGCTTTAAAAGGAATATAAAAATCATCTTTAAGATGGGGTAGATTATAAAAACGATAATTCACAAAAGTTATTAAGAGCTCTAAAAATCATGGTTTAAAATATTATTAATATTAATATTATTATTATTATTTTGGTTTTTCAAGACAGGATTTTTCTGTAGCTTTGGAGCCTGTCCTGGAACTAGCTCTTGTAGACCAGGTTGGCCTCGAACTCACAGAGATCCGCCTGCTTCTGCTTCCCAAGTGCTGGGATTAAAGGCGTGCGCCACCACTGCCGGGCCAAAATATTAAGTTTTTAAAATATTTTCAATATTAGAATGAAATGTTGAAAATAAATAATTTTTTAAAAATTTAGAGGTTATGGGGCTGGAGAGATGGCTCAGCGGTTAAGAGTACTGACTGCTCTTCCAGAGGACCTGAGTTCAATTCCCAGCACCCACATGGTGGCTCACAACCATCTGTAATGAGATCTGGTTCCCTCTTCTGGACCGCAGACAGGCAAACCACTGTATACTTAATAAATAAATAAATATTTTTTTAAAACTTAGAGGTTATATCAGAGCTAGAGATGAATTCTGAGAATAACCACTACGAGCGACTCTTTCTGACCCTGTCTCTGAAGTCTTTATCTCTTAACAGGACAAAACTCTATCAAAGGAAAAAGATTATGACTTGTTTTAAGATAAAAATGAGAGGAGGGAGAGAGGGAAGGAGGGAGGGAGGGAGGGAGGGAGGGAGGGAGGGAGAGAGAGAGAGAGAGAGAGAGAGAGAGAGAGAGAGAGAGAGGAAATCCCATGCTACATTAAATAATTCCCACTTGCAAAGGCCGCTTCCCCTTGGGGAGCTGCACTTAGGCTTAGAGCTGTCATGTTTTCCCCTTAAGTGCTTCTATTTGTTTACATTTCAATATCCTTATTATATTGTCCTGAAATCCCTTTCAACACTGAAGCCACAAATCACAGTTAGACCTGACTTGAGATCCTTAAAGCTTGAAAGAATTCCTCAGGCTGCTAAGGATGATGGGAAGCTCTCTTTCCAGTCCCTAAGCCAGTGGCTCCCAACCTTCCTAATGTGGCAACCCTTTGATACAGTTCCTCATGCTGTGGTGATCGTGACCATAAAATCATTCTCTCCACTTCGTTTCCCTGCGATATGCTGAAGACTGACCTGACTTCTAATACTTTTAAAGTCAAAATAGATAAATTTAGCTCTGTATGTTCTCATTTGTGAGAGGCTTACAAAAGGTGGCCACCTGAGCATTACTCATGACTAAAATGTTGGGGGAACAGCTATATGGAGCAGGACTGAAGGCCCAATCCAAGAAGCAGGCGGCCCGGCACCATCAGCTCTAGGAAGGAAACTATGCTACACACTGATACCGGGCCAGAAGGGAATGCCTGCTCAAGATACAACACGACAACAACAATAACAGACAAGCAAAGCACACTTCTTCTCTTTCCCTTTTCCTTTATGCATACAAGGGAAACATGATTTAGTCTCACTATAAATCAGAAGAGTGGAGAAAAAACAAAGAGAGAAAGAAGAAAGAAACAAAGAAAGAAAGGAAAGAAGGAAGAAAGAAAGGAAGAAAGAAAAAAAACCTTTAGCCTAAAATAATGTTGAGAAAAACATTTCATCAGTAAAGGTATCTCCCAGTCAGCTGTTTAGCTCTTAAAAAGAGGTAAATTACCATAAGTCCACATGACAAACTCTGCCTTTTGATCTTTTCTGCTTCTCAGGCTTTCTCACATCTTAAAGAGACAGGGATACAAACTTTCTACTTAAAAAAAGCAAAACCAAAATTATAACAACAACAAAACAAACAAAAAAATCCAAAACCTGGATACACCTAGATTTCATGCAATTGTGCCATGCGTGTCTATGATAATTGCTTTCATATGTTGTTTGTATAAAAAATTAACAAACTGTGGCCACTTCAGTTTCTTATTCATTTTTACTATGTGCTAGAGTTATTATTTAAAAAATTTTGGGGGTGCCCCATTAAAGAGTACACATGTAGATTTACAAATGTACATATTTGGTGATTTATTTAAAGGCCTAACAAAGCCAGGCAGTGGTAGTGCACACCTTTAATCCCATCACTGGGGAGGCAGAGGCAGGAGGATCTCTGTGAGTCTGAGACCAGTCTGGCCTACAGAGTGAGTTCCAGGACAGCCAGGGTTCTGTTACACAGAGAAACCCTGTCTCAAAAAACCCAAAATGACCTAATGAATACAAATTGTGTTACAAACTTGGGTACTCTGAACATCTTAAAACTGATTAAAATGATGTCTTTGGGTCTATTGTTTCATAAAACCTTAAAACACTGACCATTTATATAAAACATTTGTTAGATCATAAAGACTTTATTCAGCTATACAATTTAATGTTCTATACATAACTTTTGAGAAGAATTTCCTCCCAAAGCAGGTTCTAAATAAACATAATCACGAATTTATTTCATTTGTATAATGGTCATGAGTAACAAAAATCGAGTAACTTCTTTTTCAAAACATCAACATAAAACCTATTAAATGTTTTTGCTAAGGCTGGATTACACGTGAAATAATGGATACATACGTTTACTAAAAATCTTTGTGTCAGGGTTTCTTTCTACAGTAAGGATCACAGGAGACATGATCCCAATGAACAATAATATTCAAAATCTTGCTTTTTGAACCTATCTTCTGTACTACTACACACGCATGCACTGTCTACATGTGTCTTGCTTTCCATGTCACTCACTCCTTACCAAACTGGTTCATCAGTGTTCGTGTGGACTAAGTTAAGCTAGCTCAGCTTCCTTTTGGCTCACAGCAAAACCAAGATTTTAAAGGGAAACGTGCCAACCATCTAGGGTTGACCACATTCCCAACCCACAAACAAAAGGGACAAAATAATAGCAAAAGACCAAGGGAGTGCATTTGATCAGCATGGCCACTTAAAAGAAACAAGGAGAGATGAGTAGTGACCTTAGATCTTTTCTTTCTTTAAAACAATTTACATGTGTTTTAATTTTTTTTTAAAATAGCCTTGATTTTAAACATCAAGATAAACATAAGTATACAGTTCTGGCCAAGATGGTATCTCCTTGATATTTATCTTAGTTCTGGTTTGACAGCATGTCCCCTACTGCTTGGGGATAAAATCGATTCTAAGAGACGATTCCTCCAGCGCCAGGTGCAGTTTTTCCTATCAGATACCCTAACCCTAATCCTAACCCTAACCCTAACCCTAACCCTAAGATCACTGCTGGACTGCCAAACTCTGTATTTCAAAGATTAAAAGGATGATGTATTCTCTGCATTTAGATGGATGGATGTGTATATGTATAGAAATATATGTAAAAAAAAATCATATTACACCAAAGATTCCGTGCTGACTGGGAAAGACTGTATCCAGGGTTCGTCTATCTGTCTAACCCTGGCTGGTAGACAATGAGCCTCACCTTAGACACGACAGCTGCATCTGGAGCACACTCAGGTGGATTTCACAACTACCGGGTGATACTCATCTGTGACGCCATCAATCATGAGGGCCACAACTAACCGAATGTTTTACTCATTATTTTATGTGTGTTTCCTAAATCCTTTTATAACTAGATGTTTTAAAATTTGCTTGTGATATTTAATATTTTATGTGGTACATCCCTAAATGATAAAATAATGATAATCTTGGTTTTGATGAAGTTATAAATGAGGATATTATTTTCTTTCATTAATTATGGTTTTTATTGCCGGGCGGTGGTGGTGCACACCTTTAATCCCAGCACTCGGGAGGCAGAGGCAGGCAGATCTTTGTGAGTTCGAGACCAGCCTGGTCTACAAGAGCTAGGTCCAGGACAGGCTCCAAAGCCACAGAGAAACCCTGTCTCGAAAAACCAAAAAAAAAAAAAATATGGTTTTTATTATGAGTGTTTGTTACCCAGAACCCTAACTTTAATCAAAACTAGTTCTCATGTTTGAAAGTTAAAGGTATTTTCACTGTCTTAATAATAGGATTTTTTTACTCATTATTTAATTTGGATTAATTAATTTAATTTAATAAATCTAGATTTTAAATTGACAAAAACTTATTTTAAGTCTTCCAAATGAAACTCCACTTGGGGTTATCTGTATTTTAAATCCAAATTCTTACAGCTCAAACAAATAAATTTCCCATACATACATTTGTATGGAAACATACATATTTTTATTAGTGTTAAAAATGTTAGGACAAAGCAATCTCGGTCCTGTCAAGCATTCTGTCATACACACATCCTTACCAAAGCATCTTTACTGCCACCTGCTTTAGCTAGAGAGAAGGAAAAATTTAGGTTAAATCTTCTCATCCAAATTATATAGAAGGCATCAGTCTCTAATAAAACAACATGGCGTTTATACCTTAAGTACTAATGTTTCCTGATTCATATTTAAGGTGCCATAGAGTACAGTTTGCCAGCATTTTAAAATCGATTAAATAATAGTTGTATTTTGCTAATACGAAGGAAACAGATAATACCATGCATCTTAGGATTTTTTTGTGGCTGTGATAAAACATCGATACCAAAATCATCTGGGGAGGAAGGGGTTAATCCCAGTTTACAACTCTAAGGACACAGGTCATTTTTGCTGAGAGAAGTCAAGATAGGAGCTCACTCAGGGTAGTAACCTGGAGGCAGGAGCTGGTGCAGAGTCCATGAAGGGGTGCTGCATAATGGCTTGTTCCCCATGGTTTCCTCAACCAGATTTCTTATACCATCCAGGGCCACTAGTCCAGGGGTGGCCCTGCCTACAGTGGTCTGGACCCTCCCACATCCATCATCAATCAAGAACACGTTCTAAACACTTAAAGAAATGTTCAACATCCTTAGTGATCAAGGAAACGCAAATCAAAACGACTTTGAGATTCCATCTTATACTTGTCAGAATGGCTAAGATCAGTAACACAAGCGACAGCTTATGCTGGCAAGCATGTGAAGTAAGGAGAACATTCATCTATTGTTGGTAGGAGTGTGAACTTGTAAAGCCACTATGGGTTCCTCAGAAAGATGGGATACAGCTATCTCACTGTTGCGCATATCCCAAAGGATGCTTTATCCTACCACAAGGACACTTGCTCAACCGTGTTCATTACTGCTCTCTTCATAATAGCCGGAAACTAGAAACAACCTAGAAG
>JAQHUG010000126.1:4808814-4831326 GCA_028555095.1 Dicrostonyx torquatus | reverse complement strand
ATCAATGTCTGGTTTGACTTAAGGCCCACTCCACAAGATGTTCTGAACCTCGTACCCCACACTACCTGGGTAACCAAGCACCAGAGACTAAATATCGCAAAGACATAAAGTGAAACTAAATACTACTGGTCTAGAAAAAAAAAAAAAGAACAATAAAATGAACCCTGATGACATTCTGCTATACCCATAGATCAGCACCTTATTCAGCCATCATCAGAGAAGCTTCTTCCTGCAGCAGATGAGAACAAATACAGAGACCCACAGCCAGACAATGTGCAGAGAGACCTTGGAACACACAGCTCGAAATGGGATGTCTCTATCAAGGCCCACCTCTCAGAGCTCAGGGAACCGGAGGAAGAGGAGGCTGGAAGATTGTAAGAGCCAGAGGGGATGGGGGACACCAGGAGAACAAATTCCAAAGGTCATGTGAGCTCACAAAGACTGAGGCAGCAAACGCAGGGTCAGCGTAGTCTATACCAGGTCCTCTGCATACATGTAACAGCTTTCAGTTTAATATTTCTATGGGACTCCTGAATGGGTGAACAAGTTGGTCTCTGTGTCTAGTGCCTTCTCTTGGGCTCTTTTTCTTTTGTTGATCTGCCTTGTCTAACTTTGACATGAGGGGTCCTTAGATTCTTATATTTTATTTTGTTATGTTTGGTTGTTACCTCCTAGAAGCCTGTGTTTTCCTAATGAGAGACAGAAAGGGAGTGGACCCAGACGGGAGGGGAAGTACCGAGCAACCGGGCACAGTAGAAGGAGGGGAAACTGTAATCAGGATATAGTCTATGAGAAAAGAGTCTATTTTTAATAAAAGGGGAAAATGTTCTTATAGACTTGCCCACAGAACAATCCGGTGGGGCATTTTCTCAACTGAGGTTACTCCTTCCAAAACGACTCTAGCTTGAGTCAAGCTGACATAAAACTAACCAGCACACTATATATGCCACGTGTAAAAGTCACGCCAGATACAGAGGACAAAAGAAAAGAAAAAAATCAGATCTGGATCATGATGGCTAAGAGTTTGTACCAGCTATTTCTCCCCCCAAAGACTTCTGTCCTGATTACTGCTCAGCCTCATCTACATCTGATCCTAGGAATGAGCCTTCCTCGCTCTGTCGGCCATGATATAATAATTAACAAGTAATGCATGACTGTTCTCCACATGCACAAAATGTGATACTTGTTTAACAAGGGGACTATGAGTGAGAATTCTGGAAGAAAGCAGCTGTGTTTGCAAAGGCTGGTAGACTGATAAGAACTTCAGTGACATGGAGAGCTTGGTGTGTTGTGGGCCCAGAGCTTACCTGCAGGTTATCTCTGTCTTTAGACGCCAAAGTAGCCGTTCTTTATTCGCTTCTGTGGTGGACCGAACATCCTGTGATTGACAGATAAAATCGTACCTAACATCCTGTGGGTAGCAGATAAAACCCCTTTTGGAATGTATTAAGTTATGAAATTCTAGATTCTACACATCAAAGGGCTAAAAACACTATCAGATAACATAAGGGGGCCCAAGGCTGAGATTTCTCTGCTTGGCTGTAACCCACCTCTGATGTTTCCACCAAATGTATCTGAAAATTGTCTTGATTCATGACCTTCTTTGCTCTGCTGCTACAAAACTTCACGACATTGTTTGCACGTTGGAAAACGTAATTTGGGGAAACTTAAGTCAGAGCTCCTGGTGAGCTGTGGTCAGTCATTTTGGCTACAAAATAAACTTTCTTGTATCCCTCCTGAGAGCCAAGCTTTTGCATGGACACGGCTCACAGAGCCTCCCTGCTTGCTAGTCAGGACACAGATGGCCAAGTTCCTTCCACATTTCACTTCCAGCTTCCTCTACCCAGACTCTTCCCCAGGAAATCTGGTTACTTCATAGAGATTGACTCTGTGGCCAAGTACTTCTCCAGCTTGGTTAATATTTCATGTTTATTGAAGAGGATGTGTGGTCAATATTCAGTGGACACAAGTATAAACATATATCTCTTAAACCAAGCCCATTACTTGAGTTATTACAAATCGTATTGCCCCAGTAATTCTACGATCCTCTGATCTTTTGATTTCTGAGACATGTTTAACAGTAGCAGCAACAACAGTCCTCTTTTGGAGAAGAACTTTGCGATGTTTCCTTGTGATTTTGTCAGGCTTTGCTGCATTTAGAAATCATGCCGTGAGCTGCTGATGGTCTCATGTGGGCATCTCATCTTTGGGAGTCTACCTTGTCCAGTGTTATTATTGTTTGCCCAGCTTTGGGGGCAGCTTTCTTTGCAGCTGTTGGATCGATGCTGCACATTGTTTTGTCCCCGTTTTAGAATAAGGGCTTCAATTTGAAGACCCTCAGCTTCCTGTGGGCGTTTCTTTATCAGTTCTCTGACTGTGGCAGACCACAGAGCTCATCTCCACTGTCTATGGAGATAGGACAATGCTAGTGCTACCTCCTGAGAGTCCACATCCAAGTCAGACTCCCTGTGGACTGCATTGATTTCACCTCCAGTTAATGCGTCATTTGGAGGTGATTTAGCAACAAGGTCATCTGTATGTAATAATCACCATGACAAATGTGGCACTTCCTTTTGAATAGCTGAGAAAAAAAGAATTGACATTTACTGAGTATTTTTATTCTTATTTCGTCTTAGATTTTTAACTGTGCATGCACACCTCATGTGTGTGTGTGTGTGTGTGTGTGTGTGTGTGTGTGTGTTATGCACACATGGTTAGTTGCACATGGTGCTGCCCATGCATGGATATACAGTGGCAAGAGGGTGACTTCTGCTGTCTTCCTCTGTCAATTTGATCTTAGTTTTAGAGACAGGATGTTTCACTGCACTGGGAGCTTCCTAAGTTAGTTAGGTTAGTGGTCCAGCAAGCCCCCAGGGTCTGCTAGTCTCGACCCTCCAAGCAATGAAGCAGTAGATACACACCCCAACACCCCTCAGCAAGGTGCTCCTCACTTCCAGTACAGTCGGCACGCTATGTCCTGAGCCATCTCTTCAGCCCCAGATGAGTGTTTTCAATGTTCCAGCCACTGTAACAATTCTTTCTGCTAAAAATCTCACTTACTTTTCCCATCTTCCTACAGAAAAATTCCATTGTGTCACAGTTTTATAGACGTGAAAGATAAGGTTTACGGTGCTGAATAACTTAAACCAAGTAATAGCATTAGTGGAGAGTGGTGTCAGCTCCTCAGATTTCGGGATCCACATAGCTCATCTTAAATCACACAGGAATTTTGTTAAGGAGGAAAACTAGGAATTTCAGGTGTCCATAATGTATAATATCTCTGACAATCTCTAGGAAATATAACACACATTACAGTGTACGAGTGGGCAAGGCACTAGGATAAGCCATTCTGACAAAACACACTCAGTAATGGGCACAACAAAGGAAGTTCAGGTCCGTTATCAATGGAGCTCCACGTTGACTAAAATTAGGCACTGCTGACAGTCTGCCCCAAGCCAAGGCTCATACAAGCTTCTCGTCACACATAAACACAGTGTTATTAAGCACTAAGAAAAGTGCGCTTACGAAACACGGCATGTTGACGCTGGGTGTAAGATGGGGCTCACACTAAGATTGCTCCTGGAGTTGAGGAAGAGAGAACATTCTCAGGCTTCTCACATTCTCCCTATTTAAGGCTTCTGTAAGCTGCTTACAAATGGTGAACACTGTTGCTATGCACTCCGGGACGAGTGTTTGCGGAGCAGAGTGTGGGTGCTGGGTGGGCATCACACACTGCTTTTCTCATGGCGTGGAAGAAGAAAATGCATCCTCTGCTTCCATTTACACCTTGATTTTTCCAAAGGCTCGAATAAGTGAATCCAGCATTGAGAAGCACTATGACAGGTACGCTGCAGAATATTAAGGATGTGCTACATTTGTTTATGCTGTGGGATATTTAATGATGCAAAGATGTGTTGCATTCTTATATGTTATTTTGTTTAACTCTGTAAGGCCATGTTACTTTGCTTGCCTAAAACACCTGATTGGTCTAATCAAGAGCTGAGCAGCCAATAGCTAGGCAGGAGTGGGATAGGCAGGGCTGCCAGACAGAGTAAATGGGTGAAAAAGAAAAGAAGGGAGGAGCGAGGGAAGGAGGAGGAAAAGACGATGCCGGGGCCAGCCACCCAGTCACAAAGCCAGCTACAGAGTAAGAAGGAAAGAAAGATATATAGAATAGAGAAAAGTAAAAACCCAAAAACCAAAGGGAAATGAGATAATTTAGGAAAAGCTGGCTAGAAATAAGCTAAGCTAAGGCCTGTCACTCATAAGTAAAAATAAGTTTTTGTATTTATTTGGGAGCTGGGTGATTGTAGTGATACTTCATTTATATTTTAATAAATAAAGCTTGCCTGAAGTTTAGAGAGTAAAAGAGCCCCACTGATCAGCCTTATAGACCAGGTAGTGGTGACACACACCTTTAATCCCAGTAGCCACACTAGTTTGCCATAGAAACCAGGCGGTAGAGGTACATGCCTTTAATCCCAGCCCAAGGGAGGAATATAAGACAGGAGGAGACAGCTCTCACATGTAGTCTCGCTTTGAGATTCCTAGAGGAGGATTGCCAGTTTTGAACAGGGGTAGAGGGAAGAGCCAGTGGCTGTCTGGTTTTCAGACCTTCAGGTTAAACTTCAATTTCTGTCTCTGGGTTTTTATTAATCGTGCTACAGGTGGTGGCCCCCAAAAGAGTTAAAACTACAGATGTGTGCTCATAAAACAGAATGTACTGCTGGGTGGAGTGCTGCCCATGGTTAAGTCCTCTCTTGGAAGATGGAGGCTCATTTCTCAGGTGTCTGACATTCTCTGTTATTCACATCAGAGTAATGAAAATCAGATTTTGGTTAATTCCCAGCACTGGTTAGAGTAAAAGAAAATGAGCGCTCACTCCTATTCACAGCCAATAAGAGCTTAAACTGAAACTTTGGGGGAACATAAACATGGGATATTTTATCAAAAAAGTTTTAAAGTATTTATGCTATTGGAAGGACACGGCCAACAAGACAAAACGGCAGCCTACAGAAGGGGAAAAGATCTTCACCAACCCCACGTCGGACAGAGGGCTGATCTCCAAAAGATACAAAGAACTCAAGAAACTAGACATCATAATACCAAATAATTCAATTAAAAAATGGGCCACAGATCTAAACAGAGAATTCTTAACAGAAGGATCTCAAATGGCCGAGAGGCACTTAAGGAAATGTTCAACATCCTTAGCCATCAGGGACATGCTAATCAAAACGACTCTGAGATCCCATCTTACACCTGTCAGAACGGCTAAGATGGAAACCACTGGTGACAACTTATGTTGGACAGGATGTGGAATAAGGGGAACACTCCTTCATTGCTGGTGGAGTGTAAGCTTGTACAGCCACTTTGTAAACCAGTATGGCAGCTTCTCAGGAAATTGGGAATCAATCTACCTAAAGACCCAGCAATATCATTCCTGAGCATATACCTAAAGAATGCACACTCATACCACAAGGACATTTGCTCAACTGTGTTCAAAGCAGCATTGTTTGTAATGGCCAGAACCTGGAAACAACCTAGATGCCTCTCAACTGAAGAATCGAAAAAGAAAATGTGGTATATTTACACAATGGACTCAGCGGTAAAAACCAATGACATCTAGAAATTTGCAGGTAAATGGATGAAACTAGGAAAAAACCACCCTGAGTGAGGTAACTCAGACCCAGAAAAACTAACACAATATGTACTTACTCATAAGTAGATATTGGATGTAAAGCAAAGGATATCCAGCCTATTGTTCACCAGAGAAACTAGGTGCAAAGGAGGACCCTAAGAGGAACACACATGGAGGGCCCCAGGGGGAGGGGGAGGGGAAGGGGGAAGAAGACAGCGACTTTTACTTTTTGCACATTCAAGTTCTTTTTTTCCCAACAAGCAAAAACTAATTAGTAATTAAAGATCAAGAAAGTTGGAGAAGGGAGCTTATCAAAACCTACAAAATAAAAACCTGGCTTTACCACTAAAACATATCAATGTCCAGTGTGAATGCTTCCATCCACCAAAATTTGGTAGATATTAATTAATACTAATATCACCCAGTGTAGCCCTTGAAAATTAAAAGGAGAAAAAGACATTTGTACTCCAACATCAGAAAATGTGAAAAATGTCAACAAATTCAACCATTACCATCTATACTGTGAGTAACTGATTAGGAATTATTTGGATAGAAATTCCTGATAGGATTATAGAAGGTGCATAGAAAAAAACCTCTTAGAGGCAAGGAAACAGGGTCAGGGAGGCTAAGCAACTGCAGCTGCTGGGAGCTTTCTAGAGAATGCAGATGACAGTCCCTGCTTACTCTCCCACACCTTTCTACGGAGACAGAAGGGAGCA
The DNA here is from genome assembly GCA_028555095.1 of Dicrostonyx torquatus. NCBI lineage: Eukaryota > Metazoa > Chordata > Mammalia > Rodentia > Cricetidae > Dicrostonyx > Dicrostonyx torquatus. The sequence goes on along the minus strand of JAQHUG010000126.1, from coordinate 4,824,969 downwards.
CTATGCTGTCGCTGACTCAGGAATATGTCTCATGTAAATTTCAGAAACACACCCTCTGTTGAGACGAAACCACAAACCCACTCCATTTTCCCCATTTCAGGAGGCAAGCTCTTGAACCCGTACCAGAAGACTAGGTGGCCTCCCCAGAGAGACCCAACTTCCCTTGCTTCATCCTGTCCCCAACAAAATGACAAGACCACCCCTCCCTACTTCTTCCCGTCCCTCCTGCATCAGAGACGTAAACAAGATACCTGGAATCAAAGAGTCTGAAGAGTCTGCTGACATCTGTGCCTTGGTTCCTGCACAGTGGGGGTCATTTGAGAGAAGTCTAGTATTCACACAGGATCCGGGCCCTGTAGTCCATTTCCTCTGGAGCCTTTACAAGTTTCCTTATTCCTTTAGCCACAGCCTATCAACAGCTCATTTACAAACCCCAGCCTCCACAATAGGAAGCTCAGGAGGCTTTCAAAGCCCCATCAGGCTAATGTCTCTATGCATTATCTAAGACACCTCTCCTGAACAACTCTCCGCTATGGAAATTGATATAAACAAGGGAAACGCGCTTTCTGAGAAGCACCCTGGGCCAAATCCTGTCCTTAGGAATGGCTTTAAGATCACAAGGGCTCACAGTACAAGATTAGCAAAACCGGTCCTTCCTGTCTCTAACTAAATAATTTCTACTAATGGAGCCAAGCTGGATATTAACCCCCTGGTTCTACTCTCCATTGCTGAAGTTCATAGCTCTTGGTCTTTTCCAAATGCCGGGGTCATCAATGGCCCCGATAACGCTATTTATTTCTTCTTTATACATTTTAGCCTTCACTGAACACATCAAGTGCCTCACAAGCCCATACTGCAAACACCTGCACTGAGCAGGTGTGGAGGACAGGCCTTTCTTCTTGCCAGTAAGAACTGTGCAAAGCAATATGCCCCAGGACAAATGCCCTGGACGTGATCTCTGTAATATGCCGAATCCAGATACGGAGTTGGAGCTCAGTAGAAAGAGACCTCTCTGTCTGTCTTTCTGCACTGGTCGAGGGCAGTAGCACCTCACAGCTATTCTGTTAGGATCTGATTCTGGGTGGGCTGAAAAGAAATGGTGTGGGTAGAGCTCTGGAATGAACAAGAAGGAGGTACCCCTTCAGCAATGGCCAGGCAAGGTTTCCATGACGCCAGTGTAAACTAGGGCCACAGACAAGGCCGGTTGATGGGTTGTAAGGAAATCTCTACAGCCCTAGAGTCTACACTTCAGAACAGAGCCTAATGTGTTAAACTCAGAAGAGTGGAGCTGCTTAGCTTGGAAGAGCAGGGAAGGGCTCCTGGATACCACATATCCCTGGATGTCCACCAACCTCTCCCCGTCTCCACCATCGTCACACCCTTTATACAATCTGCAGTCTTAGTACACTTACGAATAAAATGTATGTCCAAGCCAGACAGCAAAAATAGAGCAGAATGATAGATCTGAGAAGCCAAGAGGACGAGCTGCTATTGACACCATAATGAAGTCATTACAACGTGTTTCCAAATGCCACCGGTACTTGCTCGGCAGAGGCAATGAAGTTCCCGCACCTTCCAGACATACAGATGTTTCGATTCTCAGACGCCCCAGTTTTGCAGGTGAATGAATTGCAGGGGCTGAGAGACTCTGGGCAATGAGCCTGAAAACCAAGCTAACAATGGCAGTTGGGAATCAAAGCCAACAGAGCAGAGCTGCGCTACTCTGCCTTTGAATGAATGTGATGTATGCACTAGAATTCTCAACCAGGAGACATCTGCAGAGAAACCAGCACAGCAGGGCCTTCCATGTAGTGAGCCACGAGTCTGGTTCACACTCAAGGACAAGATGTCATAACTCAGCGCATGCAGGACAGTGACCTCAGTCAACACAACAAAGGAAAGAAGCTTTATTTCAGTTTTTCTGGTGCAAAAAAAATTTTTGATATCATCTAGTTGCAGACAACAATAAAGGATGACCAGTGCATACAGGAAACACAAATTTTTCCTGAGTTTTGGGAAAGTCTGAATAACACTACTCTGTCCAAGCAACATAACACAAAACCAGAGGAAAACGGAAAGAAAGATTGGTTCAAGTAGTCACAGACAAGTAATGATTTGGGAATAATCTAAAATTTCATTTATACAGTTGAAATTATAAAGCCTCAGAGTAATAATGAATTAATGAAGTTAAGGCTTAGTGCTTGGCAAGGCGACGTGCAGAGAAGCCATCTGAAGGATCATTGCAGAGCAAATGGCTACATTCACAGGCACAGTATTAAGGACAGATAGGCACTGTTCTTCCATACACGTGAACTGTCTCTTAACTCTATGATGTAGATCCCATGACATTTCTTTGTTGGCAACGTCTTTCTTTTCATTTGAATCCCAGGATCTATAACTCAAACAAAGGAAAGGAAGTCCCATCCATCTTGAGACAGAAAAGGAAACAACTGGCCCCAAATAACGAAAAGCAGAGGTGAAGCTCTGGTCTTTGAACTGAGACAAGCAGTAAGGAGAGCAACTGCTCCTTCCGAAGGGCTTTATCTGCATTTGAGAAAATATTTGCATTTTCTCCAGCACAGCACGAGGACTTTTGACATAAATATATGCCTTCAAAGCTACAGAGCGGTGACGGGCAGGAAGCAGCAGCCTTCTGGTATCAGCAAGGAAGGCTATCACATGGATTATGCACAATGAATACCAACAGTTGAAAACTCAGGCCAAAAAAAGCATCTCTTTCTCAAAAGCATTTCAGTGCCCTTAGGACTCAGTACTGAATCGATATGCATTCAAAAACAACTATTCTTTGTCTAAAGGAACCTTTAAAAGGAACCCAAGCAAAGGAACACAAGTCTCTCCAGTTGTTTCTAAGATGTTAGCTTAGATCCATACTGATCAAACTGTTTAGCAAACGTCTGTCCTGTTTGAAAGGAAAATCAATCAATCCATCACACAAAGGTCTATGCAAAATAATGAAGATCTCTAAAACACATTTTATTTTCCACCATCCAACAGCGACATCCTTTCACCAATGGCAAACCCGAGGTTCTGTGTGCATGCTCTACCCTTAGGACAATCAATAGCATCATCTGTGGGGTGCTCAAGTCTCTGCTTCTGTGCAAGGCTTTTTATCTCATCTGAGCAACATTTAAAACACGATGTAGGGTGCTATAACCTTGGTGCTGACCATGAACTTAGCCACCTTCACACAATCCACTAGCTGAGCAAAGGCACTGCTGTTTGTCCTGACAACCAGAGGTTCTGCCAAATGGCAAAGCTAAGGGGACAAGTAAACTGGCTGACAGAACTGCACATCAGGTCAAGTAGAGCCCTAAAACCAAAGAGGGAGCAGCCTCGTTTCCAAGAGACAAAACAGTGTTTTGTTTTATTTTGTTTTTAAAAAAAGTAAGTATGAGTTAGCTGTACTTTCAAAAACAACAAATTAAATACAAGAAATATTAAAGTAATCCAAACTGAATGAAATGTGAGCTTTCAAAAAAAATGTATCCTGTTATATATACCATTCCCGTGAAAAACCATGGAAGATGGGGTAGGGTGGCTGACATGGGCATAGAAGACGTATCAAACCGGGGATTTAATCTTCATTGCTGTCTCATTCCCCTCAGTGATTGGAGCAAAGTGGTGGCAATAGCTACTGAACACAAAATCTTTATAACTGCGGAGGATACGCATTAAACTGCCCTAGGTTCTGGCCTGGCAGTCGCCAGAGGAAACCTGCAAGGAAATGACAGAGCATTTTTTTTTTATTAATTAACAAATGCACTTGCCTTGATTTGTGACGATGTGAAGCTAAGCATACATCTTAGAAGCAGAGCGGCAGTCAGTGAACCTGGATCCCAGCTGCTCTCAGTTTTTAAGAACACAGAACCAGTTTCGGAGATTAGCCCACACATCTTTATCCTTAAGAGTAGAGACGTTTCTGACGTTTACAAAATATGCATGATGTACGTGACTTGGGACAAACCTGGCCACCAGTTTTGCTTTTTTTGTCTGCTTCTTGTCCTTCTGGGGAACTAATCAATCTGATGCAGACACAGGCAAAAGTGGAATACATCCGTGGATTGGGGAGGGCCCCTAATTTAGAACAAAGTAATCTACGTGACAAAACCACATGCTAACACGGGACAACTTGTATAGTATTACCCAGACTCTTTTCTGATTATTATTTGTTTCCGTTGTTTCTAAGGAGAAAAAGGAAGCCTCAGTAAATGGAAGTCTCTGATTTCCCAGTGTGCTACGAAAATTCCCACACCTTTCTTAAGAGGAAAGCATATGAGTGAGCCGCCTGGGAAGAAGTGCCCCTCACTTTAGCTCTCAGTTGGAGTTCACCAGCTCTGTCTTAGGCTCTTTCTAGTTTTCCTTCTCAAGTCTCCAGAGAAGCATGCACATACAGGCAAAGACGCACACTACGTCTACCACTAAACATGCAGAATCACTGACACCACGACAGAGACACAGCCAAAGCCGAAACACAGTAGTCACAGCCAACCACTGACAGTGAGACCTGGTTTTCCTGTAGAGCCTGAAGCTCCCATTCCCACATAGTTCCACTTCCACCAGGAACTTTAAAGGCTCAGACAGAACAGGTTGCACCCAAGAGACAAGAAAGAAAACAGAATGTGCGCTTTGGAGATGAGGGCTTTCCTGCAAAATGAGCAATGGTGGCAAGTTGCCCAATAATGTAGCGTTATTAGAAAATGCCAGTCCAGATTCCAGACGCCCGTCGTGTCATGGAGAAAAGTAAGTAAATAATAGTGGTCACTGTTTTTAGGAATAAGAATAGTAATAACAATTATCACCACAGCCTTCCGTACAGCAGCTTGCACGTGGAGTCGCTCCTCCCGCTCCACCGCCTCAGCCTCCAGGCATCCTGCCTTGCCCGCTGCAGAAATAGGGGACACCGGACCCCGCCTGCGGAGTCAGTGGGTGGATCCAGTGGGTGTGGTAAATGGGCGTGGCCGAGTGAGCCCCGCCCCTCGTTCCTGGCGCGCCCAGCCCTCGTGCGCCTGCGCTTCCCACCCGCCTAGCGCCGGGTTCCCGGTTGGTGGCGGCGCTATGCTCCTCGGAGCGGGCTTTGGTGGCGCTTGGGATGCTGCTAACGGAGCAGCATCCTGCAGAAACCTGGAAACCTAACTGGAGACGTCGTTAGCCAGTCACTGACAGCCAGGATTCGGGGCAAAGGCGATGGATGAGGGAAAGCTGGTCTGTCTGCTTGGAGGCAGGGTCGCTTAGGAGCCCGCCATTTCGGGGCGGGGGCGGAGGGTCGCCTCACAAGCTAGCCAAGAAAACCTGGGGCGGGCACGCGCTGCCAGCTCTGGAGCGAGCGCTGGCCTGCAGTTACTTTTCGCGGGTAAACCGTTCCTCAGCACCGCTCCAGGCTTCCTCTGCCAGGCGGGCCGCCGGGTAGTCGGTGCCAGGCACTTTTTGAGGTTGCCCTGCAAACAAAGGCGCGTTGAGAGGTGTGGGGAGGTGCATCTTGTGTTGTTATTTTAGCGTTAACTGGGATGCCCTCCCCCATAAGGAACATCTCATTGTATTAAAGCCTATTTTATTTTTCAGTTGCATAATTATGAGCAAATTATGTCGGCTGAAAGTTAAAACAAGTCATTGTCATACAAGGAAAGAGTTTGAGAATGATTAGCTGTTGTAGGGCTTCGGAGGCGTTTACAGTAGAATCTTTCGCATCCTCTCTTGACCTTCTAAATCTCTACTGATGATATTTGGAAGGTAGTGAATGAAATGCCACGTCTACGTTTTCGGTCACCATTTACTGAACGAAAATTGCATTGACTTGACTGAATTTTGTACTCACACAGAAAATGTTAGCATGGTCCTGCTTAATATTAGTTTATGGTTTATCTATAAGAAACCCACCTCCCCATGTAGCCCAGGCTGTTCCTTCTCGGTCTTTCAAGTGTTGAGCTTACAAGTGTATCCCCCAACTTCTTGCTCATTAACCTGAAATTTTAAATAAGTTTGAGAGTAGGGAGTTTTGGCTCAGTGGTAGAGACCTTGCCTAGCATGCCTGAGACCACAGCTTCAATATCCAGTAAAGAAAGAAAGCATTGAACTTCCTGAGCGCCCCTCCCTCGCCTCTCTTAAGCCTCAGGCTTAAGCCTGTATTAAAATATATGTAATATTAAAAAACAACAATGTTTCAAAATATAAGTTTTGAATGATTATTTTCTTCCCCTCTTTTTCTTACTTGAACTCAGTATAGTGCCAGCCCAGGATGGTTTCTGTCAGGATATTTTCTGAGTGACAGACACCTGCCTTTCAGTCACAGCTCATCCTCAGACACCTCAGTTCTCAACCAGCAGTCATGAACAGGAGAGACTGTCATTCCTTAGCAACACAGCAGCACCCGCTACTTCTCCGAAGACCCCTGCCTCCAAAGCTCCCTAAGTTTCCTTTAAGTAAGAAGAAAGTTCACACAGGTATGTACAGATGTGTGTATTAACTTTGGTGTGTTTTTGCATAGACATTCCTTGCTTTATATAATTCACAGTAAAGACCTAACCATAATTTTAATGTTTAATAATTAATAAATGTTTATGGTAAGGTGACAACAGCCAATGATCAATTCTATAGGTGTGCTCATCGATGGATCCACATTTGTGGATTTGTTAAGTGTGAATTTGCTTATTACTAAAATTTCTTTGAAATCTTCCAATCAATAGCTGTTTTATGGATATTCGTGGGAATGTGCGTTTAGGGACATGAAAATACAAGTTCTCCAATGCACATGCACCCAGCTGGAGGGAACAGGTCTGCCTCTGCCTGCTTGTTTTAACTCCCGTAAATATAAACAAGTGCTCCTTTCCCAGCCTGTTTATTCCATGTTTCTTGAATTTTTGTGCCTCCTGCCCCATACCTGTGATTTCTGTAAGTGTAGTGCTGAAGCTCGGTGTAAGCCAAAGAAGGTTGCAATGTGCTTAGCAGGAACACGTGTCGGATGAACTTCCTTAATGTGTGAGTGTTCTTGGCTGTGAAGTCCATGCTAACAAGTCAATAATATATTCTATGTGTTAATGAAGAGTTAATGTGCCATAATATAAATGGGACATAAACAATGTGTCCCTAAAAGCAGAACATATAACCACAAGTGTGTGTTAGTTGGTTAATGAAAATGCTGAGAGCAGAGGCTTGCAGAACCCTAACCTGCGTTTTCCCTAGGAGCCCGGTGCAGGGTAACTGAGCATATGCTAAGAGTTCACAAATAGTGAAAGTTGAATATTAAGCACGGTGCTAGGAACTGGTGATGGAACAAATAGCAAAACCAGCTCATCTCCTCCTGTCAGCTTCTGTCAGGTAGGAGAGAAATAGAAATTGTGAGCAGAAGTGTCAGTTCAGCCTGTGATAAGGACCATAAAGATGAACCAGTCTGGGGGCTGCAGAGATGGTTCAGGGGTTAACAGCACTGACCGCTTTTCCTAGAGGACCTGGATTCTATTCCTAGCACCACATGGTGGCTCACAGTTCCAGTGCACTCTTCTGGTCTCTGCAGGCACTAGGCATGCCCATCATATAGGCAAAATCCTCATACATGTTTTTAAAGACTTAAAGATAAGCCACTTTTATAATGTGACTTTATATAATCCTATTACTCCTTTATTTCTGTATATTTCTCTATTAACTATTGTATTTTCGTAGGCAATAATATTTCTTCGCCTTTCCCTCCTGAATCTCCCCTCTACCACTTGACTTTATTGATTGTATTATTTTGATGTCAATGTTTATATTGTGAGATTTATTTATAACGTTACATTTATTATATTTTTGATCTGTGTCAATTAAAGATGTGAAAAGCAGCAAATCCCACCCAAGCATTGTTGAGTCAATCCTACATCATCCTTTCTGTGTCTCTGTAATGTCTTGTGTTTCTTTTTTTGTTTGTTTGTTTTGTTTTTGTTCTTTTTGAGACAGGGTTTCTCTGTGGCTTTGGAGCCTGTCCTGGAACTAGCTCTTGTAGACCAGGCAGGCCTCAAACTCACAGAGATCCGCCTGCCTCTGCCTCCCAAGTGCTGGGATTAAAGACATGCGCCACCATCGCCCGGCACGCCTTGTGTTTCTTTATTTACAACCTGTTCTGTAAATAGCACCATGGTCACACAGATTGACAGCTCATTACCAGTTCCTGTGCTGGAATTTTTCTGTTTGTTCTTTGGCTTTAATACCATCGTCTAGTGTAGAGTTTCTCAACCGTGGCACTTCAAAGGTTTGCTTTTGGTGTCTTGGAGAGTCTATGACCTTGACCTTGACTAATATCAACCCAGAGTGCTTTGTTTGTAATGGATAGTTGAGGTATTTGCTCAATGAATGAACAAGTACAGCAGCTCAACTCGAATTGATAAGCATACTGTTCATCATGCAGAATTAATGACCTTGTTTCTGGTTTTCATCACCTTTCAATTAGCCACCAATAATGAGCTTCCCAGCAAATGAAAAGGTGAAGCGGCAGGTCAAAGCAGCATTGGATGCGCTGTGTGTCTGGGTACAGACTGATGTAGTTAGCAGATGAGAAGGTCCTGGGGTAGGAGCAAGGCTTGAACCAGACCTTGACTTAAAGTGGTATAAAAGAGGAGACCATGTGGTTTTGGAGAGCAGAGGAAAGAAGGAACTTGATACTTTAGACAGACTGAGATCATGGTGAAGTGGTCCAGTTTAAGGATGCTGCTACATTTCTGTCCTCTATCAGCATGGGAGGTTCTTAGGTGTTAGGGAGATCAGTTTCACCTTCAGCAGATACTTCTGGGAGTTCTCCACAAGTCCACAAGTCTCCACAGTTAGTTTGAAATGGAAAATTTCATGCCCCTCTCCAGCCACCAAAAGGAGAGAGAGATTAAGGGAACAAGATTGATTGCAGTAGCACTAGCCACACCCCGTCTCTGAATCTAGATACGTTCACATACACAGTTGAGATATAGTAGTTGAGCCGCCAGATAGAGAACTTATGGCCCTTCCTACTGAAGTTCTGCCATAACGAATCTAGTCCCTCCCCACTGGAATGTAATTTTCCTACCATTTATTGCAGCAGTTAAGAAGGCAGAAAGATGACACTTGACATTTGGTCCCATAGGAAAGTAGAGGTATATCTGATGGCATGAGATACCCAAGAGTGCAGCCATAAGAGAAAGCGTTCTTAGTGGAGAGATAAACATGTGGCCTCCTCAGTCGATGTCGGCTTGTCCCCATTTCTGAAAGACTGCTTTTCTGTCTTCATTTGACATTAAAAAGAAATGTCGATCTTTATTTTTAAAAAAATTACAGATGGGGCAAGCTAATGATGAAAGAGCCATTTCGTCAAAAATCACTGACCACTTTCCCCATTCATAGAACCAGAGTTTTAGTCACAGCTGCCCCAAATCTATATGTCTTGTACCTTTCTCCACACCTGGGTTCTTCCAAGAGCTGTTCTCCATCCTTTGTCAGTCATTTTTGCTGTTTTATCTCGCAGTCATTTGTTCAAAGTGTATCTCCCCAAATGTATCCCCATCAGCTTGACTGAAGTCTCCATAGCGAAACAGGTGTGGCTTTTTTTTTCTTTTTTAAGGTGAATGAGGTGTGAAATGAAAAAAATAAATGCTCAATCTTTAGCATCTTTGTTGGGACAGCTTGATACATGCAGACTAATTTTACCCTTTTCCCCCTTTCTCCGGTTCAGCTACTGCTACTGGATCTGAGCAGATCCGTGTAAAGTTACCCCATGATGAAACTGTATCAGTGAAAAGCCACCAAGGTGTTTCTCAATCACAGAGGCCTATCAGTATTCAGAGCATCTCTCTTGACCGTGACCGTGTGGCCTGTGAGAGAGTGGTTAACATTTTACCACGTAAACGCGGCGCTCACCCCTTCATGCACTGGAAGATCCCACATGGTGCTGCTGGGTCCGTATTTATCCCAAGCTGTCTGTCGGCATCTTCTCGAGTTTTTAGGAAAAAACTACGCCAAATGAGGAGAGCCAGAAAGTCCAAGAAAAAGAAAGACAAAAGAGATTCGATTTTCCCGGATAAGCCATTTACCAACACTTTAATTCTCTCCAACGAGTTTTCCAAGCCTTTACCCCCTTCTTACTCTAGGCATATAATCTCTAAATTTAAGGTGCCAAGTGCTGAGCCTTGCCCTGTACCAAAGTCTCCAGACTATAGTCAAGAACTTCCTCTTCTGAGATCTGTAAGCCAAACACTGCTCAGCCCTATACCCAGCTCATCATCCATAGTACCAGAACCACGATGGTCTGAACGACCACCACGCCCCACCGCAATAGTAAGTCAACTGGTACTGAGCATCGCTGCCCTCCCTGCAGCCCATACTCTGCCAACGCCTGCATTACCGAGAAGGCCTCCAAGACAGATTGCAATAGGTAAATAAAGCTGAAACATGGTCAGCTGTAGTGGGGTCGATCAGAACAAAGGGAAGAGGAAAAATTCAAGATGGATGGCTCCCTTCCTTCTGGGTTTTCAGGGTGGAAAAAAGGAACCACCTTTTAAATGGACAGTAATGCTCCAGCTTGGGAGCATCAATAGACATCCTAACCTTATAGAGGTGCCGGTGCCAACCTGGCTACCATATCCAGAGAGTATTGATGAGAGCTGATCAGGAAGCTCAGAAAAACGTAGAAAGGGGTTGGCGAGAAGGTGCCCGTGTTGCACTAGGTGGGGCCTGGTGTCATCAAGTGAGAATAAGCAATTTAGAGGGTGGCCTAGATGATCCTGAGCTCCTTAGGAAGACAGGACGTGTTGGTAGATGTGTGCCAGTACATCAATTGATGAATAATTATGATGGAACCACCCTCAAAGGGGTCTAAAAGTTGTCCTATGTTTTTCTTTCTATCTAGAAAGCACGACAGACAGAGGGAAGGTAGAAGCCCCCAGACAACCTGATGGTAAATGCTGGGTTCATACCATTCTTTTAGAAATTGTAAGATTCCTTTCTCTCGATATTTGTGTTTGTGTGTGTAATGTGCACACAGCTGCCCTACCTCATTTCCAGTTCCTTGGGCCATTTGTTGGGCAGTTAGTTCTTACATCTTGGCAATGCACCAGCAGTTACTTCTTACATCTCGCTGGTGTATCTTGACGTACTGATGTTGAGACTATAGAAGCTAAAGTGTTCTTAAATGAGGCAGGGCTGATAGATATGCCGCTAGGAGAGTCAACTCTTACCATATGGCAGGCTCCATTCTAAGTGCCCAGACCTTGGTCTTCTAGAAGAAACAAATGAAGCCCATGTCAAGGAAAGATTACATCATTCTGCTGCCAGGGCTGGTGGCAGACGTCTATCATCTCATCACTTAATTAGGTGGAGGCGGGAAGATTGGCGAGTTCCATGCCAGCCTGGACAGTAAGACACCATCTAAAATAATACACTGTTTTGGACCTCATATTCATGTCTACCTACAATCCGATGGACAAAGTATGTGACAAATAATGTATCCTTGTGAAGCATGTGAAAACAAAATGAATGAAGAGCAGCAGAAACAGTATTAGGGTTACCCGACAGATTTGAAATAAAGAGTTTCGGTCCTGTCCATCTTTACTGAGTAACCACTACAGTACAGTCCACCAAATGGTGCATAAAACAGCTGCCAAAGGCTCTGGAAAGTAACCCGTGCAGGCATGACTTAGACGGCCCCAATCCCCAAACCTAGAGAAGCTTACCGGTTAGCAGGGAGCAAGCCGCAGCCCTGTATCTTAATTCACCCTGTTCCTTCTGCAGTGACCGGGTTCACTGCCTTCTATTGCACACGTTTCTCAAGTTTGCGACTGGGTTTTACTTTGCTGGATTCAGAGCAAGTGCAGTCTGTTTTAAAAATCTAAAACTGAACATTTTTGGTTGTGGTCCTTCTGGGAGGCTTCGTTTCTTGCTGAAGCAATTATAGACCAAAAGTTTTATGTTTTGATTTGTTTCCCTTAGCGTTAATTAGAACCGCAAGAAAAGTGGACCCCGAGGCCCACGTTTTACGAGGGGAAGGCTTTAAGACTATCACAGCGACCCGCTATGAAACAATAATGGCGATGTCCTCCCTGGCCATAATAAATTGCCAACTGTATGGAAGAAATGCACTTAATCTTAAGGTATGCTAGGTCTCCTTAATAGTGATGTCCTCTTGTGTTATCAGTTGTTTTTATCATCAGCTTCCCCATATACATTGTTTCCATTCAATTGAGGGAGTCTTCCCCATCACAGCAGAGATTTCCCAGCAGCACTTGCCAATTAAACCTCTAAACTGACCTGTCCAAGTTTGCCTTCGATTCACCAGTAAAGTTTGAAAGGACACTGAGACTCAAATTATACCGTTTTTATTTTCTTCACCAGTTAGCCTGATAGGTAGGATTGAAATTGTTCCTGTTTTTAAATTGCCAGAAGCTTTCTAGCTTGTGTCAAGTCTGGCGTGAGGCTGGTTTGCTCTGAGCGCTTGCTCTGCCCAGCAAGTGAATCACAGTAGTTCTGCTTGTCGTTCATTAAGCACACTCTATGTTCTAAGCCCGGGCTCCCACTACAACTCCCATTCTGCAAAGTGGGCATTAGTGATAATCTCATTTCACAGATACAGGCATGAAGGTGGCAGGAAATAACTTGCCCAAGACCTCACAGTAAGTCAACGGAGCTGTTTGCATGTCTGAGACAGGGTCTCCTGAACTGGCCGTGTAACTGAGGATGACTTTTGAGCCTTATACCTCCTCCTGAATGCTGGGATTATAAGTATGTTCCTCCATGCTCCACTTACATGGTGCTGGGAATGGATGGAATCTGGGGCTCCATGCATGCTGAGCAAGCACCCTACACCCCCCAGATGCCAGGAGCTCTTCCACTTTGAAAATCAATACATGCGATTTTTTTTTAAAGAAAGAGAAGGGGAAGGGGAGGAGAGGGAGAATGTTAATGAGTTCTAAAAGTGTTTCCTATTAGCCAGAGTGAAGTGTTTTCCTTGTTAATAAGTGCATTGATTTTGTCACCCCCAACAGTCACGTTCGTTCTCAGAAACTGCTCGTATTGCAATCTGTAACCCTGGAGGGACATTACAATGGCAAAGCATCCTGGTTTCAGAATGCCATGAGCTTGTCAAGTTCTTCTTCTTCTTGGCTGAAGTGCATGTCTTGAACAAGCATGACACTGTGTGTAAGAAGGCAGAAGTGGTACATAACTGAGTAACCTAGCAACAATCCAGCATAGAGCCTTCACGCGCATACATCAGTCTCGTTCCTGCCCCAGGAACTTGGCTTTCTGTCTCTGTTAGCAGCTTTTCATTTGTCCTCTAGTGGGAATTAAGTTCTGAGGATTTCTAGTCTCAGGATTTTAATATTTTACACTTGTCGTATGATCTTTTAGGATCTCATTGTTTGGGATTTTGACTTTTAGAATTATAATCATCACTGACAAGGGTCCTGGAGCTAAGTAAGTTCAGCAAAATTACAGTCAATAAGGTCAGCATACAAACTCATAGACTGTTTCTATGCATCAGAAAAAGAAGCTAGGGAAGTAGCTCCCAGAAACAGATTAAACATAGAAAAAGAAAAACATACTCATTGTCTCGTAAAATAAAAAAAAAAAAATGCAGGCTGAGGAGATGGCGTAGTGGATAAAGCACCTGCATTCAAGCCCAGGGAGCTGAATTTGCATCCCTGTCACTCTCATAAAGTTGAGCATGTTACCATGACTATGTACCATGTGATCGATCCTGGGAGGGAGCAAGAGAATCCTCAGAAGTTCATGGTCAGCTAGCCTTCTGTGTTGCAATGTAGGACAAATAGACCCTGTCTCAATGTGGAAAGCAAAGATTGATACCCAAAGTTGTTCTTTGACTGCCACATGGGTCCTGTAGAACTCGTGCCTACACACACGCACACACACACACACACACACACACACACGCACATACACACACAACACACACACACAATGTCTTTCACACATACACATAAATAACAATTTGATTTGAACTGTGTAGATTTGTAATTTTTCTCTTAAAAGATCAGAAAAGTTTTGGCAGTGCATCCTGTAGTATTACCATTTAGAAAACTGAATTGTTCAACATAGAATTTAATGTTAATATCTTACTTTGTGTTACTCCCCTAGGGATTCTTCCTTCTGCACTGTCCAGACTTAACACCTGTGGCTTTTCAATTGATATACCTTAATTTATCGTTTAATGACCTCAGCAAGTTTCCTTTGGAAGTGAGTACAACTTTTTCTTACCTATATTGCTATAATTTACTTTGTAAATAAAAGTAGACATCTTTATAATATCCTGAAGATATTATGAAACAAATACTTCCTTATTAGAAGTGAAGAAAGAGTAGCACGTTTTTCTTTGTAAAATCAGTGATCCAAACCTCAGATGCTATATTGCACCAAAATCTCAAATATGTTCTCATGGTTTATATAGCGCGTAAAAAACAATTCATTCGTCTTTTAGTAACATTTAAAATGAACTTGTATGTGTGCTAATCAGGAATTAAAAGACCAGGTTAGCCTGGGCCGACTGGGGTGAAACAGTTTGGTCTGCCTGTGACAGGATCCTCTCACTCAGGATCTCTCAGGCACTGTAGTTGCCTGCACAAGAGTGCATGAGATCAAGCCAGTCAGCCTGCTAGTGTGGGTGGGGGAGGGGCTCCTAAGCCCCCATTCCTGTCTGACAGTTGATGACTGCTGGGGGAGGGGCAAGCATGTTTTCCTACGTGTCTGGTCCCTGGCAGGTGAACCCATTCCAGTGGATAGCCTCATGACCAGGACCGTATGGGCGGCGCAAAGTAGACTCAATAGTAGACTATTTAAAACAAGAGAGTGTGATGTTAGGGGAAGGGATATGGAGTTAGGAGGAGAAGTAGGAGTGAATATGGTTAAAATACGTTTTATATATTATGAATTCTCAAAGAGTTAATAAAAATATTTTTAAAATGTTAGTGACCAGACCATATAAACATTGTAACAAGTTTTAGCTGTCAGCAGCTAGGATAGAAAAACCAGGTATAGGGTGACTTAATTTGATACCCTTTTTAAAATAAATGAGGCATTACAAGTAGTTTGGATAGGTTTTGTTTATATTGCCTTATCCAGCATTTTGCTGATCATTGGGTAATAGATTGTTTTATGAAATGACTTTCTGTGTATTGGCTTTTAGCGAACAATTTTTAGCAAATTGACTTCTCTATTTCACGCAGTATTTAAAACATGGTTTCCAACAGCCCAGCAACATGCCTATTTCATAAATCTTATTCTCTTGTGGAGTGAGAGCATGCACACATACGTGCATAACCTTGTGCATGCTACAGTCCATGCTGATAAGAGCTGTGAAGACGTGTGCATGTGGACAGGACAAGGTGCTGTAACGTGTCTTATTTCGCTGGAGGAGACCACTTTTTTCTCTCACATATGGCCCTGGGTTTGTTAGCTTAGTAAAGCCATGCTCACAAGCGTTTCTAACTACAGGGATCTCAGTTCTTCATGTTTATCTTTCTCCTGAGCAGACACAGATAAGGAGTGCTTTCTAAAAACAAAAACAAAACCTGTCCATCCGCTGGAAAACAGAGCATACAAATACAAGGCTGTAATTGTCACATAAGAATATGATGTTAAATGCAAAGGTGTGATTGTGACATAGAATGTGACGTGAAAATGCACATCTGTGCTGTCTAGCGACAGATGAAAGATGAGTTCAGGAGAGGGGCTATTGAAGAAGAAGGTAACCAGTGAGGGGCAAAAGAAGGCGGCACAGGGGCATGGCCATAATTGTACTACGTTATGTGCATATATTAAAATATCCCAATGAAACGCATTATTTTGTATAGTTTACACTAATCCAAAAAACTTGGGAATGGAAAGCTATGGACAGAAAGTAAAAACACAAGAAAAGCTACACCAGCAAACAGTACTGAGAAAATTTACAGGAGAAAACTACTGGGATTCTACCTCCCATGTAGATTAGATCTGTGTGTGTCTCTCTTAGGGTCTTATTTGTTGTCTAGGTTCTCTGGGGTTGTGAATTATAGGCTGGTTTTTCTTTGCTTTAAGTCTAAAAGCCACTTATGAGTGAGTACATATGATATTTGTCATTCTGGGTCTGGGTTACCTCACTCAATATGATGTTTTCCAGCTCCATCCATTTGCCTGCAAATTTCAAGATGTCATTAA
>JAQHUG010000126.1:4771516-4782994 GCA_028555095.1 Dicrostonyx torquatus | reverse complement strand
GGACTCACTGAGCAAGCCCAAGCACTCTGTTTATGCAGCCCAAGAAGGGAAAATCACACCTTTGCCTCTGAGCACCAGACACAGCATTTGGGAAAATCACACCTTTGCCTCTTCACACCAGACACAAGCAGCTGCTTTCCCTCCCTCTCTGGCATCGACATCACCGAGGCTTGAGATAGTAAAATATCTAGTACACACTGTTTGAAACAGTCCTGACTGAGTCGGCACCGAAACTGACCATCGCCTGAGATCATCACGTAGTTTCTCAGAGTGTGTGGAATGCCCAGCTGGCTGGGACTGGCACGGGGGGAGGGGGCATGGGTTACCTATTTGACTCCAGCCTTTTTGGTCCAGGCAGGACAGTAAGGGAGGGTTCAGCAACTGCTAAGCAGTCGATCTTCTCCGTTCCCATCCTCTTTCCGTAAAGGAACACCAAGATAGGAAGTGCTCACAATGTACACCTGAGGTGACGTCATTAACCACTAATACTGGCTTTAAGTGCCTTAAGCTTGCTTAGTATTTGCCCATGGCCCTAAGGGTAGACTGAGTACCCTTTCAACTGTCTTATTCTCACCTCACAGGCTGGAAGGGGAGAAGGGGTTTTCCTAGGCTTTGTTTATAAGGGTGTTTATCCCGTGTGAGGACTTCCTGAAGGCTCTGCCTCCAGGTATCTTGAGAGGAAGGCATTTGTTGTAAGACTGTAGAGGCATTCTTCGTGTGGCCAGGTGCTCTCCGCCCATCCCACCTCCATTTCCTAGTGCAGACACAGGTCTCTAACTGGCTCTTTCATTATGGTCTCTCCAGATTAATTCTTAGTTCTGCTTCATCCTGCCTGAAGGAGCCCCACCTCCACTACCTCCATTCCCTGGGGACTCTGCATCTTGGTGCAGACCCAGGGTATCCTTGGCTGTGTCCTGCTTCCCCTCTCAACCTTTCTTCCTGGCCCATCTTTATTCCTTGTTGTCATACATTGATCCACTATGATAGTCTCTACCAAGGACCCCGCAGCCACCACCCTTACTAAGGCTCCAGAGAGGGCAACAGAATAGCTACCAACAAAACATGACAGGATAGTTACATCAAGAAACACTTCAACTATCATAGCAAAAACACAACGATGCACATCCAAGACAGTGGGCCTCCTCCAGAAGCCAGCAACCCTACGGCAGTATTCCCTGAGAAAAGAAATTTAGATGAAACACAAAACATGGACTTCAAAATAGCAATTATGAGTATGTTCAAGGACCTTAAGGACCACATGATAAGTACCTTAATGAAGACCGTGGGAACAGAAAGAATAAGTTGAATGAAATAGCGAAAACAGTTCAAGCCATTAAAGTAGAATTGAACAAAGAAATAGAATCACTAAAGAGAGTCCAAATTAAAATAAACCTAGAAACAAAAAACTTAGATGTCAAACAAAAGCCCCACTGGCACCAAAAGATTACAAGACATGGAAGAGAAAATTTCATGGGTTTAAAACACGGTAGAAGTGAATAATAGCTCAGTCAAAGAAAGTGTTAAATCTTAAAAAAAAAAAAATCAAGGCACAAAATGCCCTGACAATCTGAGAAACTATGAAAAGACCAAATCTCTGAGTAATTGGTATCAAGGAAGAAGAAACCCAGGTCAGAGGCACAGAAAATATTTTTAAACAAATCATAGAAGAAAATTCCCAAAAACACACCTCACCTTGAGGAATAGATATCACCTCAGGGTAAATGGATGGAAACAAGTATTCCAAGCAAATGGTACCAATGAAGCAAGCAAGCGTAGCTATTTTAATACCCGACGAAATAGACACAAGACGAACTAATCAGAAGACATAGGGAAGGACACTACATAACCAATATAGGGAAAATCCACCAAAAAGAACAAAGAAACACACTGGAGAAAAGACAGCATCTTCAACAAATGTTGCTTGTTAAACTGGATGACTGTATATTAAAGAATGAAAGTAGATCCATATTTGTTTTTTTTTTTTGCATGAAGCTCAGTTCCAAATGGATCAAAGACTGCAACATAGGAACATGTAACCTGTGTTGGATAGTTTCATGTCAACTTGACATAATCTAGTGTTAACTGAAAGAAGGGAGTCACAATTATAAAATGCCTCCATAAGATCCAGCTCTAAGGCATTTTCTCAATTATTGATTGATGGAGGCAGGCCCAGGCCATTGTGGGTAGTGCCATTCCTGGACTGGTTGTCCTGGGATCTATAAGAAAGCAGGCTGAGCAAGCAATGGGGAGCAAGCCAGGAAGCAGTACCCCTCCATGGCCTCTGCATCAGCTCCTGCCTCCAGGTTCCTGCCTTGTTTGAAGTTCTTGCCCTGATTTTCTTCTGCGGTGGACAACAATATGAAAGTGTAAGCCAAGCAAACCCTTTCCTCCCGACCTTGATTTTTGGTCTGACTAGGACCAAACCTGAACTTGACAGAGGAGAAAGTGGGGTGGGGGATAGACTTGAACTCATTAGCACTGGAAAGGGATTTCTGAACAACACACTGATAGTACAGGCACCAAGACCAAATATTAATAAATTGAAACTTTATGAAGTCAAATAACTTTTATATTATAACTTTCCAATTATAATACACTGTGCACATCATTCTGACAAAGCAGCAGCCTACAGAATAGGAAAATGTCTTTACCAATAATACATCTGATAGATGGTTAGTGTCTAGAATACATGAAGTATTAAACAAAAAACCTGAACACCAAGAAAACAAACTAATTACAAAATTTTGTAATTTTTTTTTACTAAACAAAACAGAGACTTTCCGAAAGATGAAACACAAATGCTAGAGAAACTCTTAAATAATGTTCAACATCCTTAGCCATCAAGGAAATGCAAATTAAAACTACTTTGAGATTCCATCTTACACCAGTCAGAAAGGCCAAGATCAATAACACAAATGACAGTACCTGCTGGTGGGGAAAGTGAAATAGTTCTTCACAGCTGGTGGGAGCACAAACTGGTATACCCACCATGGAAATCAGTGTGATTTTTCCTCAGGAGGCTGGGAACCAATGTACCTGAAGCCCAAGATCCAAATATACCACTCTGGAGCAGATACCCAGAGGAGTGTACATCCTAATGCTGGTACCTCCTTATCCACGTCCATTGCTGTTCTATCCATAATATCCATGAACTGGAAAAAGCCTAGGTGTTCATCACCTGGTGAATGCATGATGAAAATGAGGCACATTTACAACAGTGGAATATTATGTGGCTGTTAAGAAAAATGAAATGATGAAACTTGCAGCTAAATGGATAGAATTAGAAAAAGAAATCATCCTGAATGGGGTAACCCAGAGCCAAAAAGCCAAATATATGTACACATTTTTTTTCTCATATGTGGATGTTAGGTCTTAAGCTTTCAATATGCGTGCTAAAATCCAAATGATCCCAGAGGTTAGGTATCTAGTAGGGGACTAGTTGGGAAGAAACGATCTCCCATGAAAGGAAAAATAAAATGTTCCAGAGAGGTACAGGGAAAGCTAGGAAGATTAAGCAGGAACGTGGATGTAACGAAAGGGTAATGGAGGAAATATGGGAAGGGACAACCAACACTGAAGGTCATTTGAAAAACCATATGTAATACAGAAACCTATTACTATAGAAGCTTTCTAAGATACATACATATATAGAAGGAATGTAAATAGACTCAACAAGTGATGGGGGAGACAATGCCCCTAGACATCTTTTTCTACCAACTACAATATCCAATGCCAGGAATGGATTACATCTTGTTGAGTCATTGGCAAAGGGTCACATGGAACCTCCCCTAACAACACAGGTTATTGCCATGGTTATTGATTGCTTTCCACAACCTTATGGTAAGGGCCTATTGATGAAGACAGTGCTTATTTATTTCGTGGATCATGGAGAAATCAAGCTAGTGCCTAACTAGAAGCTTCATCTCTACTGACTGGGATTCATGATGCTGGAAGGTACCCTGCATGCTACCAGAGGATAAAGGTAGCCTTCAGCCCAGCTACAAACACTGTGACCTACAACAGTGACTTGTCTGCATGATATACTGGTGTAATAGTTGCACAAATGTTACAGGGGTAACCAACCACTTTCTGATTTGAATTTAAGGTTGCTCTATGATATGAAATCCATACCTGATGCTGCTAAACTGACCAAGAAACAGACTAGATAAGCTATGGACCTAGGAAAAACCAAATACCACTATTCTGCTAAAGGAACGTCACAATGAAATGACTCTTGATGACATTCTCTTGTCGCCGTAGGCCAGTGCCTTGTTCAGCCATCAACAGAGAAACATCTTGCAGTACATGAGAGCTAACACAGAATCCAAAACTACACAGTGTGCAGTGAGTGAGAGACTTCGGAGCACTAAGACCTAAATGGGATGTCTCATGAAACCCTACCCCTCAAAGCTCAGGGATTTATGCAGAAGAGGAGGTAGAAAGATTGTAAGACCTGAAGATGCTTGATGACTCCAAGGATACAGTATCTTCCAGACACAGCAGAACCGATGCACATATGAGCTCACAGAAACTGGCTGTGTGCAGAAGATCTGCACAGATAGGGTTCAGCACCAAGACGGGGTATGTGGATGTAGGGTCTCATTCCTTACCAATAAGTATTTGCAACTGATGCATGCTGTCAAAGGGAAAATCAAGTTTTTACCAATGGAAAATCACTGCATATAGTAACCACACCCCAGGGCAGGCTCCATGCACTCATTAGTTAGCCATCATCAAATGAACTCCATGGTTTGTTGTTGTTGTTTTTCTGGTCATTGTTTTGTGGTTGTGGTGGTGGACTTTTTGTTTTGGCATTTTTTGCCTTATTTTGACTTTTGGCTTTGTAATTCTTGTTTTTGTGTGTATATTTGTGTGTGTGTGTGTGTGTGTGTGTGTGTGTTTTAAAGAGAGAGATAAAGATGAGTGGGTAGGGAGGTGGCAGGATCTAGGAAGAGTTAGGGTAGGGGAAGGAACATGATCAAAACATATTTTATGAAGATTTTAATAAACAGTGTATAAGAAGTGTGTAAATGTTCAAATCGTAACAGTACTCTGCTCCTGACCCTCAGGTTTGTGTTGCCTGTAGAGAAAAGTGATTGTGTCCATTCTGTCCTTCTGGACAAAGTAAGAGCTTGGGGTTTGCCTCACCTATAGTTGCTCTCAATATGTTCAGAATGGTAGTCAAGCTGTATTTGAAGAGTCTCTTTGTTTGAAACTTTGATCATGTTTTACTTTGTCAGCAAGAGTTACCATTAGAGAACCCAGTTTTGGGGCAAAGGGAATGAATGTGAGACTAGGTTGTCAAGGAACGTTCAGAAGTTCCCACCCGCTCAGCCACCTAGAGGCCTGTTTACCTGTAGAGCATTTTGACAGTGATTTGATGTTTGTATGTCTCTTGTTTACACAAACTTTTCTGTCCATCTTCAGCACTCCTTAGAAAAGAGACTTCAGTAAACACCATTGAGGCAATGAGAAAAATCAGTCCCGTTCAGTCTCCTTGAATAAAGGGACGGGATTGTTAGAAACAGTTGGCCCAGTGAAAAGCAAGGGACCAAGCTGCTGAGGAGTCAGAGCATAACATAACTTCGCTGCATTTATTAGGCATTAATGAAAACATTTATTGACGTTCTGTTTGTCTTTGAAAATGATTTTTTCTGTATGTCACCACACTGTGTTTATGTGGTGTAACACTTTTTAGCCCTCTGCTTTTTCTGTGTCTATTTCTTTTCCCAGAGTGATGATGTTTGCAGAGACCCCCAAGGGTATCATCCGTCAGCTGTCCTGTTCACACAAATGTGCTTCTTTGCATGATGATATATTGGTTCAGTTTTTCTATAAGGAAATTCTCTTGATTCCATGAAAATATTAAAATAAGTGTTTTATTCTCACCCATGTGGGTGCCAGGTTTCAAGAACACCAGTGCAGAAGCTCTCATGAGTACTATAAATTCATGATTATCTTCTAAAATATGATGTCTCTTCTGTGCAGATCACTTGAAAAGCTGAATGTTGATGGGAATTACATGACTTCTTTTCCACCTGGGATCTTAAGGCTTAACTTGATCAAACTCCAATTCGAGAATACATTCACTAGTTGCCATTTTTGGATAGAGTATTGCTGGAATGACCCCCCACGACTAACTCATATTTGTGCTTTGTTCATTGTCAAAAATAATCTACATAAAGTTTATGATTTCATCCCAAAGAAAGTTCAAAGGTGTCTAAGAATGTAAGTACTTTCAAACATGCTTTTTATCAAAGCACATTTGCGAGTATTTCACTAGCACACACACACACAGTTCTTCCTTTATCCATTCTTGCTTTGAAGGTATACTAATGTACTCTAAATCAGTCCCATTTTATAACGTTCTCCAGTTATTTCTAAAGTTCGGTGATGGTGGGCAGTATCTATGCATCTATTAGTTAAACCTTGTCTGTGAATTACTAAGTACACACAAGTGATTCCTTTCCAAAATTGTTAAGTCCCGAGGGACATGCTTTACTCCATTCTGCTCTGAACAATATACCAGGAGTGGATCAGGCAATACACACACAAACACACACACACACACACACACACACACACACACACACGCACGCATGCATGCATCAAGAATCAATGAGCAACTGACACTTTGTTACCTAATCCCAATACAAGGGTTCTTAGGGTCCACTGAAATGTTATAGAACCATTTTTACTATGTAAGTAAAGGAAATCACCATCATTATTGCCGGGACTATGAATTGTACAAATACTTATAGTATGTATGCCTAAGTAAAATGGTTTCCCAGGAATATATAAAAGAGCAATATTGACTAAATAAAGACATACGTAGCATAGCTTTGATCTTGATTGTCTCTCAAAGAACCATGTGCCAACGTCCTTATCCCCAAGGTGCTGCTACTGGGAGATTAACAGCCAGTAAGAGGTGGGACCTAGTGGAAGATTCACAGGTTCAGGGAGAGCATACCCTTTAAGGGAACTATGGGGTCCCAGTTCCTTTAGTTTTTGGCCATAGATGAGTGGCTTTGTTCTGCTACTAACTCCCACCATGATATGAGAATATGGCTCCATAATAGTGTGTGTGTGTGTCATTGAGAAAGACTTAGATTTAATCCCCAGTACCTCAAAAGAAGCCCAGCCCCATCTCTCCAGGGACTAGAGAGATGGCTCCATGGTTAAGACTCTGCCTGCTCTTCCTAAAGGTCCTGAGTTCAACTCCCAGCAACCACATGGTGGCTCACACCATCTGTAATGAGGTCTTGTGCCCTCTTGAGGAAGAGACCAGGTCAGTTGTCCTCTTCTACTTAGACCATGAAACCCAATATGGACAAGTTCAACAGAAGCACCATATACGGGCTGCCCATGTGTGCTTCAGCATTGCCAGGGCATAAATTTCATTTTCATTCACCTCAAAAGAAGAGGAGGCTCCCCAGATCCACTTTCCAATTATAATGCACTGTGCACATATACTCTTGCTTTAGAAAGCAGGTTCCTTGCACACATACTTAATCTGCTGTTCCCTGTATTAGGATGTAAATTTTGATTTAATAGTAGATGCCTTGTCTAGATGTCAGATCGATAAAAACCAAGCAGTAATTTTTACTTTAGCGGAAACTCAAAATATCCTCTTGATATCTCTCTTCCTTTCAGCACATCCAGGTGTGACTGGTGTCACGGTCCCAAGTTTGGTGAAGGTTTTCGCATCATCCGATCCTGTGATATGTTTGGAGCAACCCAGGTTCCTATCATGTTCTATGTCTGCTCTCCTCCCTGCTATCTGAAGATCAGGGAGAGCAGTTTTGTTTTAGAAGGTTTCCCTAGTAGAAGAATACTCTAAATATGGACTGGGTGAAAGAAAGGAGAGTTAGTGATGTATCATTTTATTTTTAAAGTCCGCAAAGATTTATGTATGAGGAAGTCATCGCTTAGATCCCAGGTTCTGTATGGAGACCTACAGGTCTTCTCTGCTGAGTTCTCTCTGTCTGATCGTTAGGGATCATTGCAGAACTGTGATGCGGGAACTAAAAGAGGCCTTTGGGGTTCAGTTAGGCTCTTGATAATTTTCGGGAGCACATGTTTACAGTAAGAAAACAGATGTTCAAAACATTTGCAGAAGGTGCTGCATCTTCCATCTTGTCTTTTCATGAACCCGTATGCAGCAGCTCAAAACCTTCACAGAGAACTCTGTCGTCAAGGCCGCAAAGTTGTATGTCCAGGTAGTCAATGTTAGTTTGTGCGTTTCTTTGAAAACCTGTCCGGTGCTGACCATCTCTGTTGGTTTTCTTTTGAGAATAAAAGATTCAATTCCAACTCGATTTTCTTTGGATTGGTTTCCCTGCCTCTTAGAAAACTAATACAATCTTCAATGGTTACCTTGGCCTTTAGCCCACAATGTTGAGACTATCTCCAAGTTCGGCACCGAATTTACTGTAGCCTTTGTTGATAGTCAAACCAGAAAGCAGAATTCAATGACACTACAAAGCGGTACCCACCTAAAGTGGAACTTGGGTTTATTTTGAAGGCTGGAAAGATGGCTCAGCAATTAAGAGGACTTGTTGCCCTTGCAGAGGACCCTCGTTCCCAGTACCCACACGGTGGCTCAGCAACACCCATAACTCCAATTCCAAGGGATTGGGTGCCTTCTTCTGACCTCTGAGGGCACCAGGCATGCATGTATGCAGGCAAAACATTCATACACATAAAATTAATTTTTAAAACAAACACTGTTTATTTTGTTTGGGGGTTTGAACAAGAATGGTCCCATAAACTCATATGTTTGGATACTTGGTCCCCTGTTGGTGAACTGTTTGGGAAGGATTAGGAGGTGTGGTCTTGTTGAAGGAGCTATGTCCCTGGGGGCTGGCTTTGAGGTTTCAAAAGCTATGTGCTGTGCCCAATAAGCCCCCTACCTCCTGCTTGGCGTTGGGAGATGTGAACTCTCAGCTGTTCCTTCAGCCATGTGCTCACTCTATTACGGACTCTAACCGTCTGGAGCCATTAGCCCAATTAAACATTTTTTTTTATAAGTTTCCTTGGTTGTACTGTTTTACCACAGCAATAGAAAAGTAACTCGAGCACCCATCTTCCTTTTTCTCTTCATCTGGCTTCTGAGACCCATTCCACTGTCCTTTGGTGTCTCCTTAGTCCAGCAAAGCTGTTTTTTTGTTGTTGTTGTTGTTGTTGTTGTTGTTGTTGTTTTTTGTCCAGGGGTTTCCCTGAGCAAAAGGTGAACACACACTTTGATAAAACAATTTCAAATGGCATATAACTATTTCATGTATGGCACTTGTTTTTTGTGCTGTTAATTCAATCTAAAATAGTGATAATTAAATTTAATGAAATGAACTGATTTATAAATACTTCAGCTTGCAATCTCTGATATTATATAATTAGAGATTGTCATAAAGCATAAACATGTCAGATCTGTGTATATTGTTTTAAGAATATTTAAATTAAAGATAAAATAACAAAGCAAAAATAATTTGTAAGAGGTTTATTTGTAATTCTGTGTATGTGTGTTGTGGGGGATCTTTACCTATGGGTGTAGATGCTCACCGGGATTAGACACATGGGGTCTCCTTATAAATGGGGTTACAGGCGATTGTGAGCTATGCAACATGGGTACTGGGAGGCAGCGTGGGTTGTCTGCAGGAACAGTCCATGCTTTGAACAGCCTTCTAAATAATAATAGTCCTTCTAAATAACTTTTCTGATTATGAAATTCAATAAACAGAGATGTCAGAGTTTGCTGAGTTGTCTATACCATGTTTTCTAGGAAAACAAACTATTTATTATAAGAGAAATAACTACCATCTCACACATAGAATCCAGAAAGGGATATTGACAAGATGGTAACAATTCAGTCAGCATATGATATGCCTATAATCAGAAAATAAGGTAAAAAAAAAAAACAAGATTAAGTCTTATTGGTGATAATTCTACTCTTGGTCATGGTTGCTCTGAAATATGTCCCTAGGGAAGAAATGTGAGTTATTTGTTTTTAGAACTAAAAATTGACCCTAAGGCTTTGCCCGTGCTAAGCAAGCTCTCTCCCCACAAGGTACATCCCTAGCCCTCTATTTACTTTGAATTTGAGACTGGGTCACCCATGCTGGCCTTGAACACACTCTGTTGCCCAGGCAGCCTTGAACCTGCTGTCTTTCTGCTTCAGCTTTTGGAGTGCCTGGGATTGCAGGCCTGAACTAATTGACTATGGAGCCTTAGCTTGAGTCCCTGGGTAGAAACCAAAAATAGACAGTAATGTTTTGAGGGAAACAGAATATTACAGAGACTTTTATAGAAACACATACACCTAGACAGGGGAACAATGGGAAATGGTATTGGAGTTGGGTCTTATGTTCAGTGTGAACCGCGTTGCAAAGTCCTTGCATAGATCTGTAAGGCAAATCATAGTGTGTCAGGCATATTTATTATATAAATTTTAAAGCATACGATTAAGCCTAAGAAGTAAACCAATCCTGTAGTGCCACACCCTCTTAAAGCCAAAGATAATCAACACGTGTATGTGTTTATATGCATTTATATAATAAATATATCACAATACTGTGCTTGAAAATGGAATTATCTCCATCCTCAGCTTCTTCACACCACACCAAAACTCCACTCCAATTTTAGGCCTAACGTTCTAAAACTTCAGGGATAAAAGAGAGATGCACAGACTTTAAGAACTTAGTTCAGTAACAGTATTTGCTGATCACATGCGAGGCACTGTGTCTAATCCCCAGTACATCAAGGAAAAAAAAACATCTGTGAATGTAAAAATTACTCATCCTACGCAAAGTTACAGGGCAAGCAGCGCACGGGGAGTGTGACTCCTCTAGGCCACTAACCCAGGAATCTTCTCTGGAAATGATGGAAACACATTTGAAGCAACAAAGGGAAATATATCGTTCTGTGCACGTGTCCACCGGCAAGATGTTTCAGTAGCTCAAACAGTGTTCCCGTCATCTGTGGTCTCTTCGCACCACTTTTAAATTTGCCTTCTGCCCAAATGGTCTCCTCCCATTCCTGTTTCTGGAATAAATCTCTGACTCCAGCAGGCTGTGAGGCATGCAGCAATTTGGATGTCCACATGAGATCCAGCTTTCAAATATTCTTGGTTTATTCACACAAACATTCCTTATTCTACCATGCTAATATAAAGGTTAAATAAATAGACATCTCACCAAGTGGGGGAACAGTGTGTTGGGCATAAATCCGCTGATGAATGGCTCCATGGGAAATCTTCTTTGGTTAGAACACTCCGGGAGCTTTCCAGACTCAACCTACATCAGGAGGATGATGCTGGTGGTCCAGAAGGTCCTTGAGCACATTGGCCAGTGGTTGCCATTGACAGGTACATTGGCAGGGGCACATGTATGAACTTAGTAACAGTGCCATAGGTTCGACCGTCTCTAAAGCCACTCTCAAAGTCCTCTTGATAATGGGTATCAGTAAAGTTGATAGCCGAGCAGG
>JAQHUG010000126.1:4741380-4770146 GCA_028555095.1 Dicrostonyx torquatus | reverse complement strand
GGCATTTTCTCAACTGAGGCTCCCTCCTCTCTGATCACTCTTGCTGGTGTCAAGTTGACATAAAACTAGCCAGGGCAACATACCAATAATTATCACTCTCTGGATGCAGCGCTACGATTGGCTGCACCTGAGTCACGGGCCCATTTCTAGAACCGAGAAAGGTGGACTAAACCTCATCCAAAGCACAGGAACTAAACTCTCCACAAGAGAATTGTTCCAAGAGGAGGGCAGTTATCTTGGGGGTATAGAATCTAGAACTGTGAAAGGCCTTTGAACTTACTAATTGCCAAAGGGTTTTACATGTGACAAGAAAGCAAAAAGAGGCACTAAATTTGTAAATAGCTCCTGCAATCAAAATTACATTTATTTTGATCATAATTATAAGAATTTTCTGGTTGAAATAATTGTACTTGTGTACAAACAAGCTACTTGTACTCTTCCAGGAGAGTTTTGCATATTAAGCTAATATATAGATATATTGCTTCCTTATTATATAATATTAGCATCCTATAATATTAGCATTCCTTTCTGCAGCTCTCCATTCCACACTGTGAGTTAGCTCCTCACAGTTCATGAGCCCGAATTTCTCTTACAGTGCCTTACCATTCCACTGAGTAACATGGTTTTCTTCGCCAGACTATAGCTGTAGTGGTTTAATGAGAATGGCCCCCATAGGCTCATATGTTTGAATACTTGGTGTGCAGTTAGTGGAACTGTTTGAGAAGGCTAGGGAGGAGTTTGTTGGAGGTTTTTCACAAGGAGGGGGGTCATCTTTGAGGATTCAAAAACCTAGGCCATCCCAGTTCGCTCTCTCTTCTGTCTCCTGCTCATGGATCAGATGTAAGCCCTCAGCTACTGCTCCAGTGCCATACCTGCCTGCCTCTGGTCATGCTCCCTGCCACCAACCTGTGAATAGCACTATTGTACCCGTGTGCATGTTTTGTCACTCTGATCATTGCTATGGTTCGTAGATGTTGCAGCTGGTCAGCACTGTGTAATTGCTTCCCACTGTTGGCTACTTATATTGTGTTTTCTGGCACCATTCTAAGTTAGACCATAGGAAAGAGGTTTTCAGGTCAGATACATCTCAGTTCCTCCAAGTCCTGTGTCCTAAGTGTGTGGTGTCTTCTGCAATATGGGCCTCAATACCTGAGAGGCAACCAAGAACTACAATGATAATCTCTATTGTTGGGGAAGTGCCTCAGACTACCCTGAACAACCATTCGAAAGGATGTTCTCCTGCCTGCTATCGGGGTTTTTGTTAGTCTGTGGTTCTTGAGGGGGCATTGTCAGCCCAAGAGACTTAATACCCTTTAAGACACACACACACACACACATGCACACACATACAGAGAGAGACAAAGAGAGAGAGAGAGAGAGAGAGAGAGAGAGAGAGAGAGAAAGGAGTGTAATTTTAAGTAAATATAAGATAGTGTGAGTCACTTAGGCTTTATCCAACAGCCTTGGTCCTCCTCTTCCTCCTCTACTGCTCTCTTTGTCTCCTCCCCATTTAGAGGCCCTTCCCCATTATTCTGTTTCCCACTTCATATTACCTGTCTCATGCTATTTCCCTCCGACATGTGTCCCCATGGTACCTTTGTATCTTCTTGGTTTCTGTGGATAATCCATGTTGTGTGCTCACCCTGAAGATTTGGAGCTGGGATCTTCCAATGAGAGAGGACATTCAGAGTTTGTCCTTCTGGGTCTGGGTCACCTCACTCAATCTGCCCTTTCCTAGATCCATTTATTCACCTTTGAATTTCATAATTTCATTTTTTCATTACATTTGACTAGCATTCCCTAGAGTACACACACAACATTGTCATTATCCATTCATCTGTTGAAGAATGTTTAGGCTGTTTCCATGCCCTGGCTATTGTGAGGAGAGCAGCAATAAACATGGGTGAGCAAGTGTCTATGGAGTAGGATGGCTTTAGGTATATGCCAAGGAGTGGACTAGCTCAGTCATATGGAAGGTTTTTGTGTTTTAAGTTTATCATACTGGCAGACTTAACTCTTCACCTAAACCCACACTTAATTTTTCTTTGATTTCAGGAGATATTTTTGACATTAAGATCTTCAGACATTGTGCAAAACAAAATAAAATTGTTTTGTTTCCATCTTAACTAATAATTCTTGTAGCATTTAAAAATCTTTTCCTTGGCATCTTTTCTATTGGCATATTCATTGGTCTTAACACGGTGTGCATAACATACACATGTACAAACATACACATGTGGCGCACATGTGGGATACATGTGGCGCACATGTGGGATACATGTGGCGCACATATGGCAGGAGAGAGTGAAGCCTTCTGCCAAACACAGTAAACATGTGTCCTTAGCTTGCAGCCTAGTTTTTTATTTGACTTGATGTAAAGATTTTAAATGTTAGGCTCTGAAACCTATCAAGCTGTTCTTTTATGTCCTGTATTGATTACTTTAGCAAGTCCTTCCTCATTCCTTCAATCAATGAGCCTCTCAGAATCTTATCTGGAGAACCAAAGGAGTTGTGCCTGCAGCTGTCGTCTACTTGATCTTCACCTCCGTGGTCCGCAGCGGTCTTGCATGGTCAGCCCTTTTGTTTCATTTCCTGTTCGGATCCTCTGACTTTTCCATTTAATGTCAGTGCCACACCGTTTTCAGTATTTCAACAGAAACCACATCTCAACCTACATTACAAGTTCTAATTTCATTGCTGTTTTTACACAAAACTTTCCAGCCCCCTCCCCCTGCACCGTTGGAGAGCAAACCCTGGGCCTTGCACAGACACTAGTTCACACAACTCTATGACAGAGCCACAGCCAGCCCCTGCTTTCCATAGTAATCACTGTACTCCTTGGAATTGCTTTATCTTGTTTTCTGCCCTAAGTATAACATTTTGGATTTTTGTTAGAAGTGCTCTAATTTGAAAAGAACCAATACTCACACACAATATAGTTTCTTTTCATTCAGGAACACTGTGTTGGTTCATTATGTGATGATGATGACTTTGATTTAGTTAGTAGGGGTTCACATATGTTTGATCTGTCTTTGAAACAGTAAAAATAGTATGTCTATAGTTTGATAGCGGCGTCTTCTCTGGACATTGTAGCTACGAATGTCATTTCATATACACTAACTTAAAAAGTATAATTTCCAAGCTCAGAGTTTTGCTCCATATAGTTCAGTGGCATATTTTTAATGTCTAGTTCTGTAAATCTGTAAACCGATTCTGTTTGTGCTCTGTTTTTTTAATTGAATATCATTTTTCCACACAAAACATTCTGATTACAGTGTCCCCTCCGCCAACTCCTCCCAGATCCTTCCTTCCTCCCCACCCACCCAAATCTATACCCTTTCTTTCTCTCTCTCATTAGAAAATAAAGATGCATATAATCATAATAATAGTAATAATAATAATAGTAATAATAATAATAGTAATAATAATAGTAATAATAATAATAGTAATAATGGTTAAAAACAAACAAACCTGAATAGGACAAAACAAGTAGGGGAGAAAAAAAGACACACATTGACCATTCACACACAGAAATCCCATAAAAACACAAAGCAAGAGACCATAATATATAAGCAAAAGGTCTATAAAGCAAAAAAAAAAACCAAGCAAAACAAAAACAAACAACAAAAACTCCAAAACTATAAATGAGTTAATTTTGTGTTGATCATCTAATGCCCATAGAATTATGGTTTGTATACCCTGTGAGATTCCGTTGGAGAAAACTGATTTTTCTTTTGCAAGCAATTATCAATTAGAGATATCCACCAGGTTATGGATGGGGGCTTGTTTCTACTTCCCCTCTCAGCACTGGGACCCCATCTGTCTTGGACCTGTACAAGCCCAGTGCATGCTGCCCCAGTTTCTGTGAGTTCCTATGTGTGTCATTAGTCCTAGTGTGCCTAGAAGGCCTTGTTTCCTTGGTGTCCTCCATCCCCACTGGCTTATACAATCTTTCTGCCTCCTCTTCTAGAGTTCTCTGAGCCATGAGGGGAGGGCATTGGTGAAAACATCCCTTTCAGGACTGAGTGTCCCAAGATCTCTCGCTCTGTGCACGCTGTCCAGTTACGGGTTTCTTATTTTTGTTCCCATCTACTGAAGGATGAGAGAGCAAGACACTACTAATTTTGGATTGTAGCAGAATGTTGTTAGGATCATTTTTATTGCTGCGATCTTTTAGCAGAACAGTAGTATTTGGTTTTCCCTCAGGTCCATGGCTTATCTAGTCTCAGGTTCTTGGCCACCTGAGCCGTGTTGGGTTAGGGTACCCTCATGGAGTAGGTCTGAAATCCAGTCAGCAGTTGGTTATTCTCATAACGTTTGTGCCATAATTACACAGGCTTGACATGCAGTCAAGCCACCATTGTAGGTAGAAGGTTTTATACTTGAGTTGATATTTACTTTTCTCCTCTGGTAGCATGCAGAATATCTTCCAGAATCATGAACACTAACTAGTCCGTAGGGGTAAAGGTTCTAGGTAGGCACCAGCTCAGCCTCTCCAGCTCCATGCATTGTCTTCAGCAGCAGGGCTTTATCATCACTTTGTGGAGAGCAACCCATAGCCTTGGCAATAGCCTGAGTTATTTGGGGGTTTCAATGGGGCGCCTTTGTCCAACAATTCCATTAGACGAAACCCATTCCTAGAGCTGGAGGCTCCACTTGGTGTCGAGTGAGAGATGTCCGTTTGCGGCTTTGTCTCCCCTATTATTTGGTGGCTTCATCTGTATTTCTTTGATTTTTTGTGTATATTTCAAAAAGCTTCTACAGTAGTGGGTTTTCATATGACCCCTCAAATGGTCCTTAGTTTTAGCTTTCCCTCCCCACATTCCTTTCCTTACCTTCTTCTTCCCTCCCCTCCCCATTCAATCCTCCATTCCCTGCCCCCATTCATCCATAACTATCTATTCTATTTCCCCTTCCTAGAGAGTATATTCTGGTTTGTTTTTTTGTTCTTTCACTACCAACAGGCATTGTGGGGAATCAATATTCTCAGCCGATTGTGCCGGAAGCCAGGGGTGGGATGGAGTGGAGGGCTTTCTGAATCTCCTTTGCCAGTTACACTTGGACTCTAAGAGAACCATGCAGCAACCTCTGCACATAACAACAGATTCTGGGCAGCAGGCACTCCCAAGCAGTCCTTGAGTGTCTCTGTGCTTTAACACAAACTTTCAAGGAGGTTGGGCTTTTATCTGTTTAAATTCCTGCATTTTTGGCCTGAGTCTAAGTCTGACTCCCCTCCTGCCACTGCAATAAGTGACTACTGGAAGATATTGCCAACGAGGGCAGGGAGAAGAGTTGGAGAGAGACCAGCGCTCAACCAAGGGACCCAGAGCCATGAGGGTTCCCGCTAGCACTGCCTAAGGCTTCTGCTTCCTGCCAGTTCGGGGCGGCGGGAAGGGGGAGGGATACAGAGGTCTGAGGTTTGTTTGCTCAGAAAGTAGGAAGAACGGCCTATTGTACAGTGGTGAACATGGCTTCTGCAGGCTACCCCCACCTCTTCTACCCATGATCATTCATCCCAAATGTCTTCCACCTCTCAACAGTGTGGACTGACGTTCAGAAGGAGTCCTTGTTATCACGAGACAACTAAATAGTACGGCATGGAAAATGGGCAGGAATTAGTACTGTCTCATTTTAGAGACTAGACTTTGGTTCTTGTCGCAGACATAAAAAAGCTGAAATGGAGTGATTTGCCCAAAGCTCCAAACTTGTTACTGAGCTGCCAAAAGACTTGGTGCTGGACTTGGAGACCAAGACTTAGGAATAGTAGCTCTTCATTTTAGAAACAGAGCTAGTATCTCCTCCAGCCCAGCCCTAGTCTCCCTTTTGCACTGTGACCACTGCCTTTATGCAAGCTGCTGTTTGGTTGGTTGCTTGCTTGTTTAAAATAGATTGTTAAGTCCCTATTTCTCCAGTTTCTGCTACTTATAAAACACAGTGACCTTTCAAGTGATTGAATGTCCGTGGCGTTCCTCTTGAGTTTTTCATTTGTTGTTTTCATTACATTTGGGGGTTGGGAGAGAAAGCGGAGAGTAATATAAAATTGATTCTTCCTTCTGATTTCTCCGAGTTGTGCTTAGTTGAGCACATCTAATATTTAAATAGGATTCCCTTGACTGCTGAGAAATGCTAATGTTCTGGGTGCAATTAATCTCAGAAATCCATCCATGCACAGAGCAAGATGCCAGCTCATTCTGATTACCTCACTCTTTCCTGGCCGGGTAGGAGGCCCTATGTCTCACAGTAAGTGCCGCAGCGTGTAGTTGTTGAGGGGGTGGAGAGACAGGTTAGCAGTTTTGCAGAGGACCCAGGTTCAATACTCAGCTTCCATACACGGCAGGTCACAAGTGTCTGTAACTCCAGTCCCCTCTTCTGGCTTCTAGTTTCTGTGGGTATCAGATACACATGTGGCATACAAATATGCATATAGGCAAAATACCCATGCACATTAAATAAAAATATTAAATAGTTAAAATAGCTTAAAAATGATATAACTGTTTGGGGACATTTGTAGAGTGTGATGAAGGATTTACATTTTAATTAATTGTCTCTTTCTTTGCTTTTTAAATGGAGGATGTAAGATTTTTCTTCCTGGTGGTACCTAGTATATCCTTTAGCACTATATTTTGTATGTAGCGAATAACTCATAAATTCATTCAACTGAACAAATCTCAAAACTATAGTAACCCCATATGGTGTGAAGGACCTCACAATTCAATCACTTTGAATCTCTCCTTTGACTTAAGTGAGATGCATTTTCTCTGTGTATTCTCATCTTGTAAAATACATTCACAATTATGATCATTTATGGCTTTTTGCCATAAATGGGTGCAACTACGGAGCTCACACATCTCTACCCTTGTGACATCGTAACCTGCAGACTTAACTTTCCAGCCACTCCAACGAACACCTTGTCTTCCAAGCCCAACCTGCCTGCAAACCTTGTCAACTGGTTTATGTAAAACTTCTGTGTGTTCAGAGCACTTTGCAAGTGTATTTGATGTTGCCTCTCCCCTCCTCACTGAACTATGATTGGCACTGGGGAGCAACTGCAACAAGGTACCAAAAATGAGATTTTCACTGTCTTCATTTTAGCCCTGTAGCTTAAAATAAGATGATGTTTCCAAAATGAGGTACGAAGCAGAACCTGAGAGGAAGGCAGTCAAAACTGGAGTGAGGCTAAGCAGTCTGTCTGCCTGGAGGATATACCTAACAGGCGTGTGTGCTGGGGCTGAGAGAGTAGATCAAAGATAAACCATGGGGTGACAAGCAGCTCAGTGGGTAATGTGTTTGCCACACAAGTGTGAAGGTCTGAGTGCAGAGCCCCAGAATCTACATAAAGCCAGACATGGTACACACTTCTGTAATCCCAGCACCACCCAGGTGGGAGGTGGAAACAAGAGAATCCTCGGAAACACACAGGCCAGTTAAAATGGTGTATGCATTAGTAAACAGCAAACACTGTCTCGAGGTGAAAGGTCACCTCAGATTGTCCTTTGACAATTTGGTTGTCATGGGCACACTGTGGAATGCATGCGCCTGCACCTGCATTCCTTTACATTAACACCTACACATAGTGCACACACAGAAAGGGGTGGGAGTAAGTTGAGCATCATGCGAAGGAATTCCTTTGGAGAGCAGTGCCCAGCTGAGCTAAGGTTTCAGAGGCCATGGCGATTGCTTCCCCTTGCCCTATGCCGAGTGGAGAAACTTCCAGGCACACTTAATAGTGCCAGATATGTTTCCTGAAGCATCAGGATCAAGGGGCACTGATGTGACACACCCAGAAGAATGTGAAGGGAAGAGACTGCCTACTAGCCTGGGGGGGGGGGAGGCAAGCAAAGGAAAAGGAGGCAGCAGCCTGGGCAGAAGCTGTAGGCTTCAGATGGGATAAAGGTGTGTGTTTTCCTCTGTGGGTGCTAGAAACAAAACCCAGGTCCCCTGCAGGAACAATAAGTGCTTTCGATTTCTGTCATCTTTCCAGTTCCAAGTCACACAAGTTCTCATAACACAAAGAGGCAGAAAGGGTTTTGTTATCACAGGGCCAAGGAAAACATCATCTCTGACTTCTCCAGGTTTGCTGGAATAAGCTGATGATCTAACAGAAAGAAAACAACGACATTAATGTGCAAAAGGACAAAAGTGACAGCATGGGGGAAACACAGGAGTGTTCATTAGCCAAGAAGAACTTAGAAGTGTGTGCTCTCCTTTTTCTACAGAGAACAGGAGAATTGGAAATGCAGATTCGTTTGTGTGTGTGTGTGAGAACAAGGGTATTTCTTTTCAACATCAACATATAGGAAAATTTCCTAATGGGGACTTTCCGATTTCATTCTCTTAGGTAATATGCCAAGAGATAAACCCAGTTTGACCCCTGGTCATTATGTATCAGAACCAGCTTTTGGCAGGGCTCAGAGAAACCTTAAACATTCCTATGTTTAGATCCTACCTGAATTATTGGTAGGTAATGGCTCTGGGGACAGTGTCTTTGGAATGTGAATCAGCCCAACAGACAAACATTGTCCATGATGGATGTCTGTCCAGGGGTAGCTACATTCCTCAGTACTTGAGGGCCTGAGGTTATGAAAGCTGTTGATTCCTTTGATTATCTGGCTTTGGTTCATTAGGCAATCGAAGAGAGCCTTTCTCCTTACATCAAATTTCCATGTGCCATAAAACATTACATTTGGGGGCCTTAGTTATCTGAGCCCCAGTTGGATCTACCAATGTTGTGGAATAATCTTTTTATGCACTGTGAAGCTGTCTCACTCTGGTTAGCTTAGTAAAGAACTGAACAGCCAATAGCTAAGCAGGATTTGCAGGCACAGAGGATGCTGGGAAGAAGAAGAGGGGGGAGAGTCTCGGGCCGACAGAGAGAGAACTTGCAGGAGGAGAGGTAAAATTTGCATGTCAGCATGTAAATTAATAGGGTTAATTTAAGTTATAAGAGCTAGTTAGAAACAAGCCTAATCTATCGACTGAGCTTTCATAATTAGTAAGAAGACTCCATGTTGTTTTTTTGGGAGCAGGCTGGAAGGACAGAGAAAAGTCCAACTACAAGAGATTTCATTAAAAGATGGGGGAGTTGGCGGGGGAAGGGAGAAAACAGACAAACACAAACATTCTTGGAAAAGGTATCAAAGGTAATGAGAGAAAGAACCAAGTTACTCTATGATGCCTCTTCCTAACTTCTATCATCCCTAGTTGGACCATCCTTGTTCAGAAAGCAGCCATTGAAATTACCTGGCGGGCGAGTAAGAAGGAAAAACACAACACGCAACAAACACACTCAGGAGTTTTTTGGGGGGTGTGTGTGCTGGCCTGGTGAAGGTTGGTGTGCAGACAGAGAGACAGAGAGCTTGAAGATGGCGCCTCTGGCTTTTAAAGGCTTCCTAGCGCAAGCACACAGGAGGATGATGTGGTTATGGCATACGCAGATGACAGAGCTCACACATGCGCGCAAGGGCTCATGCAGCTGTGTTACACGTAGATGATGCAACCATCATCTCGTGGGTCACGCGGGGTCCTTTAAGAATCCCAAGGCCATAAGGCATTTCTGCCTGAGGGTTTGTCCGCACATGTGTGGCCCTGGAACCCATAAGTGTCAGCCATGTTGTGTGGCTGATTCACTACAGCATGGCTTCTTCAATCTGGAGCTGCTTATTATGAACGTGGCCAAATGTGTGAGGCTAAGAGGGTCAAATGGCCTGTTCTGTTGGAGAGCAGCTTTCGTGATGCCTGGAACACGGGGAGAATCAGGACCAGCCCCACTGTTCAATATGACACGGGGACCACAGGGTCTGACCCGCCTACACATTTCAGAAGCAAGCTGTGTGTCTGTTTGCCCTTGGGAAAATGAGAACCCACTCAACATTCGCTATGTTTCAACAAAGTCAGTGCTAAGATATTCTTCCAAAACCAGAGTGGTCTCCAGAATAAATATGTGTGTGGCCATGTTCCCCTCCAGCTGATACAGTCAGGAGCCACCTAGCCTATTCCCCTGGAGCTCAGAGAAGCTGTGGGCCCTATTTTTGAAAGTTTAGTGAGAAGCATAAACTGTGTCAAATTGTAAAAATCGTCCTCCCATTTTCTTTTCTTTAGTCTCATCCCAATTTCATATATTGTGCAGTGCATCCATCCTTTCTACTCAGGACAGACACAAGCTTACTGACCTTTTCAACCCAGGATCCCACCCGATTTTGTCACACACTTTTAATTTGAGGAGGAGATATAAAACTAGCAGCATTACCCAAGTCTTTTATAGTAATGCAAAACTTGGCTCCGCCAGCAGATCAATAGTCTCCATCAGGCAGATAGATCCACTTAGGAAAAGTCATTATCTAATTGGAAAGAGATGCAGATTCTCAACGACCTTAACGGAGCATTTCTTGTCCCAGAAATCATGGTAATGGCCCCTTAAAGAGCTTTGGACAAGGGTATTTCTTTCACAGAAATAATTGCCTAATGGGGATTTTCCAATTTCAGTTTCTCTTTCTGTTGGCAATCTACCAAGGGAGGGACCCAATATGACCCCTGGTCACTGGGAACCCTTAAAACCCCCTACATTCCATACCACCTGAGTTCATGCGCATCTTGTGATAGAGGTGCCTGCTGTCATCCCATGAGGTCTATTTATCTCTTCCTTACTTTCTGGGGGCAAATGGGATCACAATAATTTGTAGTAGTCATTGGATGCAAGTCAATTGATAATAAGTTAAAATAAGTTAAAAACGTACTTCTTTTTAAATTTTACTTATTGATTTTATTTTTTGTGTAAAAATGAGGGTTTTGCCTGTATATATATCTGTACACCACATGCATGTCTGTGCCTTCAGAGGGTAAAAGAGATGGTCGGATCCCCTGGGATGGGCATCACAGACAACTGCAAGCAACCACGTGGGTGCTGGGAATCTAATCCAGGTCCTCTGGGAGAGCAGCCAATGCTCCTAACCACTGAGCCACATCTCCAGCCCCAGCAGTCTATCTTTGGGCTAAGATAAATAAGTGTAAAAGAAGTGGAGAAAGAATATTACTT
This sequence comes from Dicrostonyx torquatus, assembly GCA_028555095.1. Classification (NCBI taxonomy): domain Eukaryota; kingdom Metazoa; phylum Chordata; class Mammalia; order Rodentia; family Cricetidae; genus Dicrostonyx; species Dicrostonyx torquatus. The sequence goes on along the minus strand of JAQHUG010000126.1, from coordinate 4,759,114 downwards.
TGCAAAGGCAATGGGATGCTTGAGGATTTACATTTTCTTCAGTCTGTTGAGATCCTGCCTCAACACCAGACCCTGAGATCCTCTGGGAACACTCCGGCTCCCCACTGAAGAGTTCTCTGGGGGCCCTTGTAAGAAATTGTCAGTTTGGGGTCTAGAGAGCAAGCACCATGGCCCTTCTGAGACACACCTGGGCTAGTCACTCAGCTGCTGAGGTATAGGGGCAGGTGGGGTCCACTAAGAAGAGGGGATCCAGATTTCCATTCTCTGAAAGGCTGGAGTTGAACACACCACTCAAAGAGGCTCCTGAGAACAGACGCTTAAGCAAGGTCTCCCCGCTAGGTCCCACCTTGCCTCTCCATGGACGGTCATTCTGCGCTGTGACAATTCCTTCCAATCTCATCCCCAAACCACGGCTGTGTCCCCTTCCTCTCTGTTATCTGCAGCAGTGTTTGCAGCCTTTCCCATAGTTGTGGCTTCCCTCACACAACAGAGCTCTGATGGTCCACCTTGACTCTCAACTTGAGACTGGATTGAGAAAGGCCTAGGAGAAGGGAAAAGCGCACCATACAAGATCAGATCACAGAGTGTTATATCGAACTCTTGATGGATTCATGACAAGATGGTGCCATTGGGAGGTGGCAAACAGCAGGAGGTGAGGCAGAGCTGAAGGGAGTGGATCACAGTGGCCTGGGGGTCATAAACTCCCCCCCCCCCGCACCTTCCTGCTCCTCTGCGTTGCTCGCTTGGCTGCCTTGAATTGAACAGCTCTGCCCCACACACCTCCCACCATGAAGGCTAAAATCCTGAGGAAGTGTGACTAAAACAAAGAACTCCTCCTTTGCGGTGGTTGTCTGAGGTATTTAGGTCACAGCAGCACAGTGGCAGACTGGCACCCTGTCTAAACCACAGCCTTCTCCTGACCAGCGGCAAGCAATCAGACGCCTTTTCATCTAGAAGTAGCAAGACCCTACCTCCAAAGGCCTTTGCAAACCGAATGGACCGAGACCCTAGGCTCACCACCGAGCTCACAGGGGGGTTGATGAGCACACACTGACACACGGTTCCACGTAACTGAGCATTTCCTGGAGCGGTCCTGAAACATACTTCACATCTATTCCCCCGCAAATTGCATGTGTCATGCTCTTATCCAAAGAGGTTCTTAACTTTTTATGACAGTGTCTCCAAATTAAACCTTGACCTCTAATTTAAATAATTTTCAGACATCTCAAGAGAGCTATTCAGTAATTGAATGGGAAGTGAGTGGGCAGAAGGCTCCAAGGTACAGCCCAAGCTCCCTGGCTATAATGGCTTTCAGGATCACTGCCAGACAGGGCCCCAGGCTTCTGAGCCAAGGCACTGTGACGATTCCAACTAGAAAGACCTTTGATATGTTTTCATCGAAAATTATACCTAACAATTGGTGAGCATAGGCCGAATGCTAGCTGTCCATCACCTGTTTCTCACGTCACTCGGTGAAACGCTTCGAGTTAGTATCTCTGTTTTACAGGTAACTGAAACGAATAAAGGAACAGCAGATCCTGAACAATAAGGCAATGAATGTGAGCATGTCTGAGCCTCTGCTATAGGAAGTTAGCTTGCTTTCTGCCAACTTCTTGACCCCTCTCAGCCATACCCTAGAAGGTGACACCATCCCCTTTCCACTCTACTGTAGTCTCCAAACTGAGACTTCTCTTTGAAAATATTGACTGACTCATTACATAGGAAATAGTGTCTCACCGTGGCCATTTTAATTTTTCTATTTCTTTCTTTCTCTCTTTTTCTCTCTTTTTCTCTCTCTCTTTCTCTCTCTCTTTCTTTCCTTCCTTCCTTCCTTCCTTCCTTCCTTCCTTCCTTCCTTTCTTTCTTTCTTTCTTTCTTTCTTTCTTTCTTTCTTTCTTTCTTTCTTTCTTGAGACAAGGTTTCCCAGTAGCTTGGGAGCCAGTCCTGGAACTTGCTCTGTAGACCAGGCTGGCCTCAAACTCAGAGATCCACCTGCCTCTGCCTCCCGAGTGCTGGGATTATAGGCGTGCACCACCATCTGAATCTTATTTTTCTTATTTTCAATTCCATTTTCTGGTAGCTTACCTTTATTAACTTTTTAAATTTTATGGGGCATACCCCCTACTAATACATTAAATCCTCTACTTGGGGCTGGCCTAACCTAAGTATTTTGTTTTGAAAACAGGAAGGATGGAAAATAGGAAAGAAAGAAAAGAGAGAAAGGAAAAGAAGGGAGGAGGGAGGAAGAGAGAGAGAAAGGAGAAAGAAAAGAAGGAAGGTTGGAGAAAGGGAAGTCTAGACATACCAACTCTTCCTCTCCTGTGGCTTGCAGAAAAGGGAACAGTTTCCAGGCTCTGAGAAACTGGACGGAAGTTGACTCCCCTCAAGAGTGAGTGTGTCCTTACCAAGGAGCTGACCAGCACAGACACAGGTGACAGGAAGCACGCGGCTTTGCATGTGGCAACACTAGCTGAGCCGTGCAGGCTTGTATGGTATGTTCTTGTGCCAGCCATGGTATCATGTCCCTGCCGTGGTGAGAATTGCACCTCCGTGAATACGGCAACGAAACCCAAAGCCCAAGCTCATTCCACAGGAAGTAGGTCCACGCTCAGGGCTAGAGCATTTGACGGCAGAAAGCTCTGTGGAGAGCCAAAGGCTCCCACGGCCCTTTCACACCGTTTCGGAGAGTTGCATAAAGCAAAATGACTGCTAGGTGTTGCAAGCGCGGAGACCACAGTCTGCCAGCCACCATGGCCCCTCCCTGTGGCCTTCCCTCAACCCTTTCCTGGCAAATAATATCTACTATTTTGTGCAGCACAAAAAGAGCAAGGCTTTCTGGGAAATTGTGTCGCTAAAACTGGTGATCGGGCAAGAAAAGAAAAATCAAATTACCTGCTATTTAGGACTACATTTGGCTTGCGAGTGCAATGATCCTCAAATGCAAACCATCATCTTTTGCTCCACCCATAAAAAAGCTTGAAGGAAGAAATGGCTGGCTAGAACGGCACTGCCGAAGCAGCCTTCCTGCTTGGGTTAGCTTGTTTTCCAGAACCTTCCGCCAATGAATACCATGACAGGATGTGCTCTCCGGGATCTGGGTCTTGAAAGGATAATGAAGCCACTGCTCAGCGAAGGAAGTCGCACGTTCAAATGGCAGGTGGATCTGCTCCCGACTGTTACTTTCAACCACAAGCCAGTGGCTTAAAACCACAGGGCTTTAGCAGCTCACAATTCTCAGGGGCCCGAAGTTTGAAATGAGGGTCTTTGGGCTAAAACTGAAGGTAACTTCCTTATTGCATGGTCAGCTGATCAGCAACATGAATTCAACCAGGAACCCCAGGTTCCTCACTGCAGGTGGTATGACCTCAGCATGATCTCCAGGGATTTGGACGGAGGTGTGGGGTGAACTGGGTGGGAGCCCTTTCTGCCTGCCAGGAGAAATCTGAGACACTTCAGCCTTCGCCCTCGTTCTCCGCACTCCCCTCTAACCACCCCTAGCCTCACCTTCCACACCCATACCCCGTCACCATTTACACCACCCTCACCCTCCACACCCCTTCACCTCCTATACCACCCTCACCCCACTCTCTACCCCACTCCAACTCCACTCCACACCCATCCTCCCCCACACTCTCTTCCTCCACACCACGCTTCCCTTCCAAGGCAACATGGCTCTTTTGGCTACATCTTCACGGCAGATGGAGCCTGCCGGTTACTTAGTGGGGCCCTCTGCTGAAATATGTCTTCTTCCGGGCATTTCAGGGATGGTGATTAGGATGACTGAGGGCACGTGACCTCTGCTTTGTGAAGCATCACAGCCACTACTAAATGATTCTTGGTTTTGTTTTATTTTTGGGGGGGGGGGTTCCCTCAGCATGAGGAGCTCTCAGTGACCCAAACTCCCATGTCACCATACTGGATTTTGTTGTTGTTGTTCTATGGAAATTATTTTTAATAGCCCTCCAGGCAGTTTGCCATGTGTTTCAAGTTTCTAGGGTTTTTAATCTGTGAAAAACAGATTTGGGTCCACATGACACCTGAGGGCAGCGACACATTTCTCAAATTGAATGGGCGTGTGAGCAAAAACCATGCACAGTGACGCCTCTCGAAGTCAGCCATGTTTGCCACCAACAGTTGTCCCACTGACACCTGCCCTGGCGGAAGGAGAAGATCAGAGAAATGGCCACCAAACTGGACCAGTGAGCACACTGCCCAGCATGGTGTCATTGTCTATTGTAACAAGACTTTGGTGACAAAGGAAGCAGTGTGCAGACTTCCTCCCAGACACAATCTTATCACCAAGCAAACCTAACAGAGAGTTCCTGTGTCAGATTCTGAGTAGTGCTGGTGATAAAAAGAATTAATAAAAGCGCTCCCGAGTTCAGAGGGTCAGCAGCAGAACAATTCTAGACAGTGACAGCTTTTGCAAAAAAATTATATATTTATGTATTTTGATTTATAAAACTTATATATAATTATGTGTATGTGTATATTACATATCTATGCAAGAAATTACACTCAACAATTTGCAAGAATGTAATAGCTTTTGGGCTATGTGGTTGCTTACAATAGTTCTTTATATTTTCCCGGTAAAAGGCTTATTACACCCACACCCGTTGCCACGTGACTCACCACGCCCTCCTGCAGAAATTGTTTCTTCTGGTCATTAGCATAGGGGTTGGCCCAGAACTCACCTTTTTATTATTTGGAATGTAAGCAGGTGGTGTCTGCTATCTTACCCAATGCCTCAGGGCTGCTGTTGTGGTGTGGTTCAACAAAAATATAAATCCTAAATGGTAAGAAATAAGCTTTTCTGGTAAGACCCTGAGTCAGCCATCGCCTAGCCAAACCAAAGCTAAGGACAATGGATTAGATAAGAAGTAAAGACCTGATCTTGTGTCATCGAGGATAGAAAGTAATAACCCAGGGTCTGGGCTTTTCCCCCCAACTTGTTTGATAAAAGTGGGAAAGTTTAGGGTGGATTGCTTCTGTGTTATTAAGACAAACTCTTTCCATGTAGCTCAAGCTGGCCTGGAATTCAGTATGTAACTACGGCTGGCCTCAAACTTGCAGGAATCCTCCTGCTTCAGCCTCCCTAGTGATAGAATTCCAGGTGTAAGCCACCATGCCCAGCATTTTTAAAATCACTTACTTTTCTTCTTCCTTCCTTCCTTCCTTTTAGAGAATTAAATCATCAGTAGTAACATTTATAGAGACTTTATGTAAGGAAAATATTAATTTTAGAAAATATTTTAAACAGAGTTGGAAGTTCTGTTATGCGATACGTATTTCTGTACAAAATACCTTTACTTCACTTCTCTCTAAAATAGAAATTCAGCTGAGAATTGAATTTTAGGCTGGTGGCCTATCCACGATAGCCCTCGGACATGGAGGCTTCGGAACTGTTTTAAATGGCATGCCCACCCTCTGTATAGCAAATGTCCCTCTGTTGGAAACCTGTGTGTCTTCTCATTGCATCTCATGTCTCTCTGTCTTTGATGTTACAAGATATGTCTAGTGTGAACTTGGTTTTACTAAGCTTGGGAATTTAGCATAAAACCTCAAGTTGGAGCTACAGACTACTTCTTTCTAAAAAATTCTCAGCCATTGGCTCTTGGTTTTCTGTTGTTATTTGTAGTCTCTCTCATCTTCCATTTCCTTCCCATTTTCATCTATTTGTTTTGGTGTCCAGCTCTTGTAAGCATTGCAGCTGGCCTACTCCTTTGATTTCTTCCCTCACACTAATCTGGCTTCCAGCTCCCACCTTGCAACAAGCTTATGGATCTATCACTGGTAACTTAAAAGACAGGACATTTACACAGTGCATTGTGGGGGAGACCAGAAAAAAAACAAACTGGGCTTGGAGTGGGAAAAAAAAGAGAAAGCTTAAATGTAGGGAAAGGGGAATCATTCTCCATTTCCCCTATCTCTTGCAGGATTTGTAAAGGTCCTGAATAGTATTGGGATCTAGGGTGCTTTTACATGGCCATTTGGATCCCACCTCCCACCCTGCTGCCAAGAAGATGAATCTGTTGTGGTTGGATTGGAGATGAGGGATAAGGCCCCAGTGAGGCTCAAACCACAATGGGGAGCAGAGGCACCAGGAGAGCCTATCCAAGTCACAGCATCAAATGCAAGCATTGCAGCTGGCCCACTCCTTTGCTTTCGCCGAATCAAATGTAAGCATCGCAGCTCTGATGGGAGAGTATCCTGGCAGTCACGGAGCCAAGGAATACTACAAAGTCACTGAAAGTCTAGCCGCTTACAGCCCTGCTCCAGGGAAAGCTGAGTTGTAGCTGGGGAGGCTTTCCCCAGCAAAGCGGTTACAGCTCTGCTCAAGTTCCCCAGAGTGTAAGAACTCAGCTCCACGAGAAGAAGGTCACCCTAGCAAAAGTGCTACAGTTCTGCTCTGCTCCCCTCCAACTCCCCTCCAGCTCCAGCAAAAAGTTGTTACAACTGGGCTCCAGCAAAAATGTCACACCACACAACAAACCTCATTTGAGCAATTTATTAGGAGGGAAGATCCAGGAGAGCAGCTGGCTCTGCCAGGGTGGAAAAAGGCAACTCCAGCTGATCAGGTACAGAGCTTTTTAGGGGCAGAGCTTTCTCAGGGTGAAGATTTTCAGGGTAAGAATTGATTGGATTTCAGTCCCTGAGCTTTCACAAGCTCAGAGGTTGACTAGATTTTGTGCTCAGGGATTGGTTGATTTCATGCTCAGGGATTGGTTGTTTTTTCTGCTCAGGGGTTGGTTGATTTCTGTACTGAGTTGGTCAGGGGCAGAGTGTGTTTCTTTGGCCCTGGTTACAAGGTCAATGTGTGCTTCTTTCTTTCTTTCTTTCTTTCTTTCTTTCTTTCTTTCTTTCTTTCTTTTTTTTTTTTTTGTTTTTCGAGACAGGGTTTCTCTGTGGCTTTGGAACCTGTCCTGGAACTAGCTCTTGTAGACCAGGCTGGTCTCGAACTCACAGAGATTTGCCTGCCTCTGCCTCCCGAGTGCTGGGATTAAAGGCGTGTGCCACCACCGCCCAGCTATGTGTGCTTCTTTTACTGACTCTTTTAAACCTTTTAGCTCTGGTTTCAGGGCCAGGGTGTGTTTCTTTGGCTGGCACTTTTACTCTTTAGCTCTCTAAAGGATTTCCTCATGTTTATCTTCCTGTTTTCCAGCTGATTCTAAAATGTCATTTATTTCATACAATCAATTTTTATGGTGGCCCTTTTGATTCTGTCTGATTCTTGTTGACTTTGATTTTTCGCAGTTTCCATTCTTGTGTTATGATTTATAGCCCTATTAAATTAGTCACTATAAATGTACTCATTGCAGGGCTTCCACCATCTTGTTTTCACATTCTCCTTCTGCTAATCTTGTTTGTTGGCTCCTTCTTGGGGATGACTTCCTCTTTGGACGAGCCATTTTCTTTTTAGTTGTAGTTATTTTTGATAGACATTACTTTTTCCCCAAGTTCTGCAAACCTCTCATTTGCTCTCGAGTGAGAGCTGTATTGTCTTCAGTGGCTCTGGGTATGGCCTTTGGTTTTAGTCCTTGGCTTGAGTTTCCCAATCTTTGTAAATAAGATACATTCAGACACCATGTACAAGGTTTGTGCTGCATGGATGATTTTTCCCATGTGTTGATAAATATGGTAATGTCTCTTACAACTTCCTCAAGCAAATGGACGTTTTAAAAATTTGTGTCAAAACTCCTTTCCCCCAGATTTTCTATCTTCACGTAAAATTCAGATAAAGCTCTGAGGTGCAAAATGCTGTTATTCCATGAGCTTCGTCGCCATTCTCCGGGCACCCACTCATTCTTCTAAAGTTTGATTAGCGCCAAAGACTTAAACTATAATTCTTCATCTTTAGTGCCTCAGAAATGTCATGAGGTACAAGCTGCTCCAATTAAATGCAGTCTGCCACCCACCAGAAGAAGACATGGAAATAGGACAGGACTAGTATTCCTGAGGAGATTTTATGAATCAACACGGCTAACCTGCATCGAATTTTCCCGACTAGTCAGAATTAGCCTGTAGGAGACGTTTCCATGAAGACCTTTGGAGGTCAGACCCAGGTCAGACACTGCTGTAGCTCGGGAACACTCTGGTGGATCTGCTGACCCAGTTTGGTGAGCGAGTGGCATCCAGACCCACAGCTCCACCATCTTTTGTGGGACTTCTTCCTTTGTCCTCCCACCTTCTAGACTCAGCTCAGTCCACAGTAGGAGCACCCACAAACCAGCTTCAACAGTGAGATTTCAAACTTGGAGGAAGAGACGCCAACACAGATGTTCTGTGTTCGCAAAGGCATGGACTGGGTGAGGCTGAACTCGCCTGTGCTGAAGTGGTAGAGCTCTCATTGTTCCATCTCCTGAAGAGATGAGGAAGACGGAGGGTTTCAGAACCAAGAAGGACAGAGTGGTAGGCAGAGCCGATGCTGTAACACACGCTATGACCTTTGGCCAGCCTCCCAGGAGGATACAACAGACTCCCACAACAGTGACTCCTCTGTCTTTCCTCACTCAAGTCTGTTTGGGAGGCTGCCAATTGTCCAGACTCGCTTGGAAGCCATAAGACTGGGGAACTGTGAACATAGAGCATTGCAATTGTCTTGGGGTGAACAATAGGAGGGGGGTGCACCGAATGGATCTGGAGGAACAAACAGAAGATAACTCACACAGACTCTAACCTCCACCACCTTCTCCATCACACCGGAAGTAGCAGAATCCTCAGCTCTGTGACTTCAATCTCCATCTGAAAATTCACCTTATAGAACAGAATTTGGACGTATAAGTCAATGAAAATAGGGCTGTTTACTCCTGGGTTTCTAAGAGAGACTTTCAGTCACAGGCTGTCACAGTTTTCAATTAAAGTGGTCTCTTAAAGAGAAGGCCTTCTCCCAAATGTAGGTGAAATGTAATGACGGCCACTGATTCCTGAAGGAAGTGTGTAGGGCAAGAGGGCTAAAGCCATCTCTTCAACGTGCAGAGTTTCACCCAGTTCTCTTGTGTTCACCTTACATTCATCTCTCAAACTCTGCTTGACTGTGATTCTCCTGGCTTTTTAAGCCGATAGACTTCCAGAAAAACACGCGTCCCCACCTTTAGCCCAGGGCGCCTCACACTGTGTCTGGCCTTCCTGTAGGACAGGGAAGCAGCAGAGGCTTCTTCCCATGCAGCCCCCGAGACACCCGCCAGCACTCCCAGACTTCCATCAGGTGAGACTGTTGAATTAGTCTCACTTGGTGCTCTTGCCCGTACAATTTGCTTTGTTCTCTGTGGCTTTTGTATAGACAACCTCGGTAAGTTTCCAGGAAGAGGGGAGAGCGGAGCGCGCAGTTGATCTGCTCTGAGGCCGCAGTGCGCGAGCATCCATCCTTTAACTAAACGTGGACTCATCGTGAAGGGGGAGCTGCTGCTTTGCTGGAATTTTAGACGCAGAGGTGACACAGCAGTGTGTTTGTGAAGACTCATCACACAACACGACAGATCACAACCACGCCTGCAGCTGTGGCGACACGATTCCTTCCCACTTTTGTTTTGCAAAGTTTTCATCTTCCACGCACACACACCCGTGCCCATTCGCTGCTGTGGAATATCAGCATTGTGAAGGCTGATGGGGAGTGAGGAAAGGCCAAACTGGAGCAGGATCCAAACCTGGTGACCTTTTGCTTCAATAAAGATCATCTCTAAGGAAAAGTAAGGACAGCTGGGCTCTTACCTTTATTTTGTTTTTTAATTTTTCTTATTTTTTTCGAGATGGGATCTCATTGTGTAGCCCCATCCTGGAACAGTTATCAGTCCTCCCGCCTCCACATGCGGGATTCTGAGATTACAGGCATGAGCCGCCACACTCAGTCTAAGACTTTTTATTGAAGGAAATCAGGAAGGAATTGCTGAAGGTGATTTATGGTGAATGACTGGGACAACAGCCTGCTCCATGAGCACAAGATATATTCTTCTCTAAGCCTGATCTATCCTCTATAAATACAAACTTGGTTAAGTAAAAGTTTAACAGTTCATCAGTAATTATTAGTGATGATTAATTTGTCAGTTCATTATTGATTTGTCACTTTAAACTGCTTCACACACACACACACACACACACACACACACACACACACACACGAGAACATTCCTGGCAGAGAAGATGTAAAAGACAGAGGCAGAAACGAAAGGAACTAGACTGTTCCTGGGTGTGATGGGCAGGAAGCCAGTGTACTTAGCCCAGGGAGCTGGGGCAGAGGAAGAGGCTAGAGGTAGAGGATGTGGGGGACTGGTGGTGAGAAAGCATTGGAGCATGGGCAGCAGAGCAAGTGGTCTGGAGGACCGGAGAGGAGGCCTCAGAGAGGATGCAAGTAGGGGGATGACATCATAGGGATGGTTTAGAAGTGGTGTGAAGAGAAAGTACGGTCAGGAAACATAACAACAAAGGCGAGAGGGCTGAGAAAATGGAAAGTGGGGTAGTGTTCCAGATGCAAGGTCTGGACAAGGGAGCTGCTTACCCAGCAGCCATATTGGTCAACCACAGGCTTCCCTTCCACGGCGCTCCCACACCTCTGACCCCGAGATCCAACTCTGACGCCCGCTGTTTAGTTTACAAGGGAGGTAGGAGTTGAGATAGAAGAGTTAGCCTGAATGGCAGCAAACAGAGTTTTCAGAGGGCACACTAGGCCTCTCACCAGCAGACTGGCCCCAGAAGGGTGGGTATAGGGGATATGATATCTAATCATGGGCCCCCAAATTGGCAAGGGGCTCCCTAAATTCAAAAATGGTGGCTCATTCCGATAATCCCAGTACTCAGGAAGCTGAAACAAAGGATCATGAAACTGAGGGCAGTCTGGGCTATGAGGGCAAGACCTTGTTTCCAAAAACCAAAACAAGCAAGCCAAAACAACTAACCAACCACCAGCAACAACAAGATCAACAAGCGTGAGTGTTTCCAATGGTATAAGAGATGAACTTTATGCCTGTAATTTGGTATGGGGCTGAATCATGATGACATACGCAAGCGTGGTTCATGATGGCACGCGCAAGTGTGGAAACTTAGCAGTAGGAACCAGGCCCAGAAACTCTTAGAATTCATGAGAACCACTTGCAAGTTATAGGCCTTGGAAATGAGATACCTGTCTGCACAAACCAGGCCCAGGACGGACAGAAATTTTCCAACAAACTGCCACACCCTGGCTAGCGTGGGCCCACAACCCCGCTATGTGGAGACTGAACCAGGAGGGTTGCGCGCCGAAGGCCAGCCTGAGCTTCACAATGAGACACTGTCATAAAACACAAAACAAAACCAGACTCAGCCAGGTGTCGGGGACACACGCCTTTAACCCCAGCGCTTGGTAGGCAAAGTCAGGCAGATCTCTGTGAGCTCAAGGCCAGCATGATCTGCGCAGTGAGTTCAGGACACCCAGAGCTAAACAGTGAGACCCTGCCTTGTAAAACAATAGCAGCAGCACCAAAACCAAAACAAGCCGAACAGAAGAGCACACAAACCTTTCTTCCTCCGCAGTTTAACTGCTGGATGTTTGGCATCCCACCCAGCCAGTTGCTCCAACCCGGGCAGTGAGGGTGGGCCTGCCTCCCTAGCCTTTTCCTGGAGTAGGTGACTTTTGGTGGCTTTTCTCTCAGGAAGATGTATTGCCATCCTACCCTCCCATCCCAGACTATGCTGCTAGGGTTGTCTTCCTGCAGCTCTGTTGTACTGGGCGCCACTTAGATCTGACCTCCAAAACAGACCACTCAAGATCCAGCTATGGCATCATTATCAGAGTCTCTTCCACCTCTAAAATTCTAGGATTTCAGCAGTTTACAACAAAAGGCCACTTGCTAAGCTTTCCAAAGGACATTTAGGAACAGTCTAAATGACAAGGCTGTGTCACTAGTGCCCTCTGCTGGAGATGTCTGGAGTTTACAGCAGGCCCAATGGGGCAATGACAGAGAAATTATACTTGGATGCCGACTAAAGTTCAGTGGAGGATTGCTAGGGGTGACGGATGATCTCCAGACTTCAGACGTTTGACCCTCAGAAGACCCCTTTGTGTAGATGGTGTTACTACCACCAGCAAAAGTCAGGCTACTGAGGAAACAGAGGTCTAAGTGACTTGCCCACAGTCATAGGTCTGAGGCCACCAAGTGAGCCTGAACTTGGCCATGGAGTTTTGGAACATAGAACCAGTCTGCTGCTTTATCAAGGGAAATACTTTTAAAAAGATGCTTACAGTGAAATACGGTTTATCTGACCAGTATATTCCATAATAGTTCATCATCAAGAGGCAGTCGCGGGCTCGGGGGAGCTGGCTCACCTGATAAAGAGGGCCTGAGTTCAGATCCCCAGACACCCACATAGAAGGCCACATGTCTGCAATCCAAGTCCTGGGGAGGCACCAAGAGGAGGGTGCCTAAAGCTTGCTGGCCAGTCATCCTAACCAAATCAAAGAGCACCAGATTCAGTGAGAGACTCATCATGGAATAAAATGTGAAGAATGATATTAGAATAACTCCTGACATCATGTCATCCTCTGGCGTCATGCACACACACACACACACACACACACACACACACACACACACACAATGTAGCTCCACGCAGCATCAAGATCACAGGTATGTGCCAGGAAGGGGTTCACAGGATGCAAGAAGTCTGAGAGATGCTCAATTAAAAATAATTTTCTAGAGATTGTTCTTCCTTCATTATGCTAATGTGAGTTAAGAAAGAACATGCAAATGAGCAGAAAGCCACTGACCTGAGACTGTCTTCATGTTTTGAGTTTTACGTAACAATCTCAACCTATGTAAGCATCCTAAATGTAAATTATGAATTATACATACTAGTAGGTCAGACAATCATGAACTACAAACTTCAGCAAATCACAGAACATCCCTAGATGAAGCCATGATATACAAGGCAAGCATGGAGCCACATCCAGCCAGGCCATTTCTCACCTTTGAGGCTGTGGCCAGCCTGTAGCCGGCTGCTTATGCTGCCCAGTGGCAATCTGAACCAAGTCAGGCTCTGAGTGCTGCCTGATGCGTGAAATGCTCAACACGTTTATTTCCCTACAAGATTTAATAGAACTGCATGACCCAAACTCACTGGCTGAGGGCGTCTCACGGACCCTGCTGTCTAGCACACCAGGGCAGTTGTTATGGGAACATTAACAGCATCCCTCTCCTCCCACTCGCCAGATGCCAGCAGCAGCCTCCACAGCTGAAACCTGTTATACACCATGGAACTGCTCTTCGTGAGCCAGCTGACAGACAGATGTGTGTCGGGGGGACTGACAGCTGCGGATTGGCTGTGCCCTCCTCCTCTAGGTGAGGAAATCGCCCCACGAAGTGACAGTCCTGAGTGGTGCAAGTCATGTTTTCCAAATCAACTCTGGCCTTTGACCTTTGCCATTTGGCCCTGCCCTGTCTTCTTTTTGCAATACTGAGGCTGGAGGTTGGGTTCTTTATGTTTCTCTTTAGATGTCTTCTTTCTTTCTGCCTGTCTCCCCCTCACCCCACTGAAGACACTTAGACACTCATTAAAGATACTGGCATACTTGTGGAGCTCAGTGTATGCTTGTGGGAGCTGAACCTCTCCTAACACGTGGGTCTAGAGGTCCTACCGAGGCCACTGGGATTGGTGCACTTTCTCTTTAGCTGTTAGGAGAGATCCAGACTGAGACAAGAAAGAGGGGGCCACCAAGTCAGGCAAGAACGCAACTACTGTGGAGATGCTCTTCCCAACTGCTCGCACATCTAGGACACAACAGGCAACTTTTAAGACATGCTATTTCTCTGGGGTCTCCCTGTTAGTTAACTCTCCATCCCCATGAGAAATATCTCAGCTACATCAATTTGAAAAAAGGTTGCTTTGGATTCATAGTTTGAAACTTTAGTCCACAATTCATCAGTCATTTGGGGGCTTGGAGAAAACCAGTACGTCTAGTGACAGAAGCAGTTGGCCTTGGTAGTCAGGAAGCAGAGAGAGAGAGAGAGAGAAAGAGAGAGAGAGAATTGACTGCTTTCAAGGGAGGGCTCCTGATATAATTCCCTTTTACAGAGGCCTCCTGCCTGAGGACTCTACCACCTCTCAATAGCGCCACAGGCTGGCAGCCAGCCTTTAGCACACAAGCTTTGGGGGACATTTAAGATCCAAATCATGACGCTCTCCGGAGGGTTTAGAATTGCCTTCAGAGAGAGCAGTTGGTTACGAAAAGACCACAATTAAACAATATTTGTGCAATGTCAACTTTCTGCTGATAATGGCATTTCTTGGTGGGCCTTCAAATTTTAGAAAATAAAGCTTAAAAGGTCTTATTTGGGGTGCTTTTCTCTATACCTTGGATCTTTATAACATGCAGAGACTGATGACTCTCTGGTAGGGATAAAAGGGGGAAGTTTCTGGCCCCATTCTCCACACTGAAATAGAATATCAAACATTTAACCTGTACAGAACGGGCCCCAACAAATAAGAAAAGATGGCACTAGTCACTGTTGCTGGGGTGTCAGAGGGGGGTAGGAGGAGGGGCTGAAGGAATTGCTATTCACAGGCTGTATGCAGTACCTCAGTGTGGTTACTGCTTGTACTGTGCACAGAGGCTGACCTGAAAGGAACTTGCCACTCGGAAAAGGTAGGTATCTGAGCTCCCACAACCATTCCAGCCTTCCTCTCTGAGTCTGCTTGCTTCTCTCTTCAACACTCCATCAGCTCCTGGGCAGCTGTGCCTGAAGCAGTGGCTATCACAAGTCTAGACTCAGCAAGTTCAAAAATTTCATATGCCTTTCTCAGCATTGTACTAAAAAAGAAAAGCCAATGCTACTGTTAGAGGCTCCCCAGCTCCATTTACAGGAAATGGTGTTTTCTTCTGAGTAACCAGTTGTCAGTTTAGACACAGTGGTAAAGTGCCTGCTGCATTAGCATGAGGACCCAACTACAGATCCCAGCACACGCATAGGAGGTACCTGCAAACACATATTGGTACACACACACACACACACACACACACACACACGATTGCATACACAGGCATACATTACACAGAGAGATACACACAGGCATAAACTACACACAAACTAATATGTGAATTTGTATCCAGTAAGAGGAGACATGCAAGAAAGAGTGCGGTCCTACTGTGTGAACAAAGTATCCTAGTATGACCAGGGTCCAAGGCAGGAACCAGGGAACATGGCAGAAGAAGCCAGGGATGATAACGTGCTAAGCCTCCAGTGGCCCCCAGCAGCGACTTCTTCCATCCAGATCTCACCTCTCGCAGGCTCAGCTGCTGTCATACCAGCATCACCAGCTGGCAACCAAGTGTTCCAGCTCTGTGCCTACAGAAGAACTTCCCTCTCAAACCATACCAGAAGTTATTTCCCCAGAGCCTGCAGAGGTAAGGTGATGCACTCCAGTTTCACAGACCTGGAGTCCACACTGAGCAGAGAACAGTAAAAGAGTTCAGATCCAGTCACCGGCAGCTACTGTCAAGCCCTTCCTCACAGGCGTCTCTAGGCAATGGGCAATAGTGCTTGCTTCATAAACTTCATTCGTTTCTTCTCAACGTTAAGACGTACTTCAGGTGAATGGAACTGGGGACCGGAAAGTGATAATGGACAGGGTGGCAAAAGGGATACTTTCCCTAATGAGCAACTGGGAACTTCTCCGAGGCCTTGTCTAGGAATAAGGCAGGGAAGTTACATAGTGGAAGATAGTATTGTAGGGTCGGTGATTTAATGCATCGTTTTTTTAGCATCTCTGGGCCCCAGCTTCCTGTTCTGGCTGAAGAGAACATTGTAGACTAGACATATCCACAGGCATTTAGGATGTTATTCCTTGCCCTTAGGTCTAAGCCTGCATGTTTGCTTAACATCAACCAGTCAGACGCTGCCCGTGAACTGCTTATCATCATCCTTATTGAGGCCATTGCCAGAAGGGAGAAGGCAGAGAATCGCAGTTTCATTGTCGAACAAACATTTGAGGACCTGTGTTAAGAAGTGATTTCTCGACTGGTTTGAGAGGGGAACTCATAGTTCCCTTTTTCTGTTCCACTGACAACTAACATGGTTCTTTTCTGAATGATGCTGTGGCAAGCAGACATAAACAGAAATTGGGAACTCAGCGTGCAGAGGAGATAGTGGTCCAGCATCCTAATGTGTGTGATGGGGGAGGCTGCTTGTTTGTTTCTTGGCTACCCAGACTCCTGAAATAATCACACAGAAACTATAGTATTTAAAATACTGCTTGGCCAATAGGTTAAGAATATTTCTAGCTAGTTCTTATATCCTAAACTAGCCCATCTTCATTAATCTGTGTATCGCCACGTGGCTATGGCTTACCAGCAAGGTTTCAGCACGTCTGTCTCCTGTGGGTGGCTACATGGCCTCTCCCTGCCTCCTAGCTGCAACAGGAATAAATCTTATAGCTTAAGTCATGATGCACCAGTTCCTGGACTTTTTCAGGACGCTGTATGTGCCTTTAGTCTCTCATCCCTAGGTGTCCACAACCTACCTCATCTTACTGGTTTCCTGCTACTATGGTCTGTCTGTCTGTCACTAGTCAGTAATCAGGCTTTTCCTGAGATCCAGGAAGCTGAGGCCTTTGCTATGGCCTTTCTCCTGCTCACAGGTGAGAGAGAAAGGCTATGGGGCCTTACTCACCCACAGCTCCATTCCTCTTTAGAATGAGGCTATAGGTACTGGGGAACCAGAATTCCCTGGAATATGGTTCCAAGCCTCCTTCTAAAGCTGCTCAGAACTTTGTCCTGGTTTAGTCTCCTGAAGGTAAGCTGTGCTGCCTCCATGAGTCCCAAGGAGGACTGTGAGATAGTCAGTGTGCAAGGAAAAAGGTGCTAGAGTCAGCCCATGGCAAGCTGTGCTTGGGCCATCGTTCCCAAGCAGAGCAGGAGAGCTTGAGACCCAACGCTGCTCTCACGGGTGCCAACGAAGTTATAAAGTAGGAGGAGAATACTTCAATTTTAGACATACAGTCTGTGAGCCTATGATTGTACTTTTTAAAAAGATTTATATTTATGGGAACTGGGGAGATGGCTCAGCACTGAAGAACACTTGCTGCTCTTGAAGAGCCCGGGTTCGGTTCCCAGCACCCACACGGTGGCTCACAGCCATCCTTTAACTTCAGTTCCGGAGGATCTGAAGCATCAAACATGCACGTGGTACATATGCACAGCTATGCAGGCAGGACAGCCTGCCTCCTCCTCCCCACTGGTGATGTCATAAGGACACATAAACAGTTTAGCAACCAAGCTCTCTCCCCAGCCCCTAACATCATTTTAAAAACACTATTGAACTGTGTTTTTAAACACCATTTTTAAAAACTATCGAAAACTTGTCTTTTTGCTGAGCTTTGGGGGGGTCCCTTCAAGTCTACACTAAGGTGAGTGTAGAGCGTAGATGATCATTTACCTGGCCCTGGCTCTTCCTGCCTCTCCAAGGGTCCCCTCCTCTTCCTTTCTTGGCCCTGGTGTATGTAGGCCTTTTTCATGTCAACTCGAGAGCCTCCATTCTGTCCTCAATCCACCCAGTACCCATTCCCTTCACAGTATTCCTGGAACAAAGGCCAAGCTGTGTCCCTCAGAGCCGTTCACACCATTGTGCTGTGCGGAGCACAGACCCCTCTCAGGCAGTGCACTACCCGCCCCATTTTCCCTCACTAAATCTTTCCCCTTCTCCCCTTGTCCTTTGGCAAAGCAAACTACTGTTCCCACCTCAATGCTGGGCTGTCGGTCCTCTTGTGGGGC
>JAQHUG010000126.1:4704387-4740525 GCA_028555095.1 Dicrostonyx torquatus | reverse complement strand
AAAGCAAGATGAGACTGCCTCACTGATAAAATGTGCCGAGCCACGAGGCTAACACAGACAAGAATTATGGACTAATTTAAGATGTAAGAGTTAATAAGAAGCCTGAACTAATAGGCCAATCAGTTTATAATTAATGTAGACCTCTGTGTGTTTCTCTGGGACTGAACTGCTGTAGGACTGGGCAGGACAAAAACCCCTGTCAACACCTCAGACTTGACTGAAAACAGAGTTTACTTCTGGAGTAGTTTATTTCCCAGGGCCACACAGAACAAACTCCTCATCTGAATCTCTGTCCTGCATCTGCAGACTGACCTGCTCAGTACTGCTGATAGACAATGATGCCTAAGCGTGGTATTCTGCTCTCTCGCTCCCTCCCTCCCTCTCTCCCTCCCTCCCTTCCTTCCTCTCCCTCTATCCCTCTCTTCCTTTTTCTCTCTCTCTCTTTGGTTTTTTTAAGACAGGGTTTCTCTGTGTAGCTTCAAAACCTGTCCTGGAACTTGCTCTGTAGACCAGGCTGGCCTCAAACTCACAGAGATCCGCCTGCCTGCCTCTACCTCCCCAAATTGTGCTGGGATTCTGCCTTCTCTTCTATCCCATCCCCATCTTCCTTGTGAGGCCGGCCAGGAGGGGAAGTGTGATTAGAGCTCTGGCCAGTCTCACAGACTGCACTGCAGAGTTCACTCTGAGGCAGCCTGGGGAAGTCCTGGGCTTCCAGTGTCCTCTCCAGAGCTAATGTGGGACTTTAGCTGCCATGTGCACAGTGCTGGGAGGAGGGAGCTCACAGAGCTATCTCTGTCACGAGGCCTCTACTTCATGAAGGGCCATATGCTACTGAAGAACCAGCAGCTACACAGACTTCCTGTAGGCAGACAGGGAGAGGCCACAGCTAGGTGATAAAGGTGGCAAATTTCCAAGATAGCCAGCTTAACATCCCGACTTGAGACAACAGCCTGGCAGCTTTTGTTTCCCATCAGCAGCCCCCCGCCCCACGGCCTGGCTCAACAAGTTCAAGGCCTGATCAGGACATGTCAATCACAGCTGTGGACCACCCAACCATCCTATCTATTTTCAAACTGATCAACCCTAAAGAAGGTGGAGGAAGACCCTTCAGAGGCCTCAGAGCCCCATCCTTCAGAAGAGACTGGGTTCTTTGCCTGAAGTCCCGTACAGATGATCTTTCTCTGTGTGTCTCCGTGTGCGTGTTTCCTCACCCCAACAAACGCCTTCCCATAACTGTTGATTCTGCTGGCTGCACTTGAGATTTCTCTGCTGCTACCTGCGGCATCTCAGGGTCTCCTGCCTTTGAATTCTTCAACTGGCAGAGAAAATGAACCCAACCAAGACTATATCATCTCTATGCAGTGTGACGATTGTCACAGGAGTGGATTGGTCATCACTCGGGTGCATTCCTGATAAAAGCATAAATCTGACCTTGCTTCCCTGCCCCCCGACGTGCATCCAATTGTCCTTCCAACACACTTGATGCTGCAGAAGTGTCTCGTCAGATGTTGCCCTTGGACTTCTGGTCTCAAGAACCACGAGCCAACTCAACGTAATTTGTGTATAAAGTACCTAGCCCCTGGTATTCTCTCACAGTTGCAGAAAGCAAACAGGAAGAAGTGTCCTCATGGTCACACACTAGTCTGGCCTCAGCCCTGTGTAGACCACAAGAGAAGGGTAGACTTGTTTAAATATTAGATTCAATTTCTCTTCCATCTGATAATTCATATGGACCCATAGATCTTCCATGTATGCAATACAGTTTCGCCATGCTTCCAAACTCATGGCACGCCCTGACAGCTGGGGGGCAAGCGCAGCTATCCCCAATGCTTAAGAAGAGACAGAGTAAGCAAGCAGTGTCCACTCCATTGCTCTGTGTTCTGGGTCCTGTCTGTGGCTAGTGTGCATCTTTGGCCATCTTTCAGAGTTTATTTGCTGTGTCTTGACTGCCGTGTGTTGGGGGTACACACTGGATAAGGCCTCTCACGTGCCCAGAACGGTGGCTATTTTTCTGCGGGTGAGTGTTGGGTGTACACCACTGGATAAGGCCTCTCACGTGCCTGGAACAGTGGCTATTTTTCCACAGGCGCTACTTGCCCATCCTTGAACCCTCACGAGCACCTCAAATAGCAGAGGCCAGTCTTGCTGTGGCACATAACCACAAACCTGGTAGTTTAAAACAGCAGGATGTTTTTCGCTCATAGTTCTAGATTCTGTAATTTGCAAAGTAGTGGTGAGCTGTGCCACCCACTGATGATCCTTCCAATGTCTTAGAGGCTTCGTCCCATGTCTCTTCCAGCTTCTGGTTTCTGTTCACAACCCTTGGCTTGCAGGTACATCATTCCAACCCCGCCTCTGCCCTTGTCTTTTGAGGCTACAGCTCCGTCCATGTTTCTTTCCTCTTCTAAGGATATCAGCCATTGGGTCAAAGTTCATCCTGACCCTGCTCTAACTTGATGGATTACATCCTCAAAGACCCTAGTTCTGAATCCGTCATCAGTGCCTAGAGTTTGGATTCCTTCATATTTGGAGTATACAAATCAACCCACAACAGTAGTTATTGCTCCAATCCTTCTACCATAAATTGTAAACTGAGATTCGTGGTAACTTACCCAGAGATTAATAAAATACACAGTACCTAAGTATCCACTTATACCTAATTATCACTTATTGTACCTTGCCTGTGGTAGGCGCCCTGCTGGGTTCCTACCTAGGTCGTTCAGCCAGAAGAAGCAGGTGTGGGATTCGATGTAAAGTCCTGGCCAGGTCAACATAGCAGAATGTCCCTGGGCCGGCCTACCCTCTGCACCCAACATCTGTCACCTCAAGGTGGCACCATTCTCTGCCTGCATGTGAGAACCATGACTGTAAATGACTGGAATTGTAGTAAGTCAGTACAACTGGGATGCCTCGCTGTGTGTGGGTGATGGTCTTATGGGCAAGTGTTTCTCTTCCGCCAGCAAGTCGAGTAAACCCCATTAAACACCAATTATGATTCACGACCTCCCTGTAGGGGGCGCCAGAGGGGCTAGGATCACTTCTCTATTCTAATTGCCATCTCTCTGGGAAGGATCCTCAGCAAGCATGCTGGGGAGGAACCAAGAGCCTGGAATGGCTACAGATGAGAGAGTGAAATGATCTCATTCTGCCTCAAAGTGAAAATGAAAAAAAAAAACAGTGTTTCCTGGTAGCAAATGGTCTTCCTCAATACCAACCGTGATAACACAGCCCTGGGCTGTGGCTCAGACAGTAAGTCTCCCCTGGCAGCTCTTCCTCAATATCAACCCAGCCCGGGCTCAAAGACACTAAGCCACTCCCCTTGCCGCTGCTCTTCCCGGACACCAACCCACCAACCATGATAACACAGCAGGAGGGGCGGGGGAGTGGCTCAGATAGTAAGTCACTCTCCTTGCCAGCACAGGGGCCTGAAGTCCATCCCCACGTGAAAACACCAGTTTAGTAGTAAATAATTGTAATTCCAGCACTGGGGAGGTAATGATAAGAGGATCCCTGGGGCTCACTTCCTAGCCAATGAGAACCCCCCCCACTCCCTCCCACCCTCCCCAAAACCCCCCACCTCCGTCTCCAATGAGGCAGAGGGCACTTGTGGGATTACAATGGATAATCCATTATAATGGATAATGTTCTCTGGCTGGCTTCGGCATGCACATTCGCATACAGGCACACACATCGGCATGAATGCATGCATACCCATACTCAAACACAGACACAATAAAAACAATAACCAAACCAAACACCTTAAGGCTCTTGGTGACAATTCTGAGGTCCTGGGTTTGATCTCTGGGATCCCTTTGGTAGGAGGAGAGAACTGACTCCTGCAGGCTATCCACGGACACACACTTGTGCTCACATACACATGAACACACGTGTGCACACGCACACACGTGTCATAAATGTTATGTAAAATTTTAAAGCTGCATAAATACACATACATGCCAGTCTTTATGAGCACAGTGACTCTGACCCAGAACCTTCACGCAATGACGGAGGCCCAATAGGTCCCTCAGCTCAACACCGGGGAATAATGAAGAAAGCCCTTTACCCCATGCCGCAAATGATACCCATTCCTCGTGAGAATCCAGGCAAATTATTTCTCTTCTAAGAGCCTCAGTTTCCTTTCCTGCAAAACGGGGTGCCAGCGTTCACCCTAGAATACTGTTGAGTGAGGAACCACACATGCTCTCTCACCCTTGGTTCTGAGGAGAGACTGAGGGACAGACAAGAAGGAAGCCGTGCCTGAGGTTTAATCTTATATCCCCTGTGCACCTGTATTTCTACTTAAAGAAGTTAAATACAAGCATGGGAGAGCCCTTGACAGAATGTCCAGACATGGCAGGGGGCACTGTGCATACTTCAGTCTGCTCGGTATTATCTCACTTATCTCACTGAAACTCATGCTCCTTTTCCTCAGCATGAATGGTGGGGGACACTGGTGGGCGGGGCTGGGGACGCCCGCAGCACTTCACTGCCTGCCTTTGTTCAAGTACTGTTGAGAATGAGTCAGCCTGAGGCTATTCTAAGAAGAGATGTGGTCCTAAGTCTCCTCAGGCAGGAGAAGGTATGCAGGAGAAAGGACTGGAAAGCAGGCTTACCCATTCCAGGAAAGTGTGTAACCAAGAGAAGCAGTAGGAAAAGAATCTCACCAGTTTCGTACCGTCCCCACCCTCAGCCCAGGTTGAACAGTTGGTCCTCACCTCGGAGGTTTGGAGCCTTTGGGGCCATTGTGGTTGGCAGAGGTGTGTCACTGGGGTGGGCCGCAGAGGTCTGGCCTAGCTTTGGCTCTAGGCTAGCTCTCTGCTTCCTGCCTGCTTTCTGTGAAGAAGTCTGTGCCATGTGTTCCTCTGTGAAGTCTACTGTTTCTTCCCTGCTCTCACATACCTAAGCCACAAGGTTATAGCGGTTCCCTCCTTACACTGGCTCTAGCAGGAATTTTGCCACAGGTGTGAGAATAGTCGCTCTTATGCATCTTAACGGACATCACGATTCTAAGGTTATGATTGAGAGTGCCTGTTTGCCAAGAGTTTAAGAGTGCTTTTGTTGTTAGGTGTAGTCCCAGCACTCAGGACAAGACTGGAGGGAGACAGACAGGACAAGACTCGGGGAGACGGAGGCGAGTCTGAAGTTTGCCAGGGCTTCATAGGAAGAACTTGTCTCACAAAACAAAAACCAAACAAATGAAAAAAATATTTTATCCAAATGTATTTGTTTCTAAAATTCAATTCTCTTTAAGATTAAAAAAAAAAAAAGGTATAGTTTGCATGTGACCTGGGCTGGCCTTGGAGTCTCTGTTAATCTAGAAAATCCCAATCTCCACCTCTACTTTCTAAATGCTGGGATTACAGGCACAGGCCTTCTTTCAGATTCTCTGTGTTCCGTTCTTTTTATACCCACGAAGTTTCGCCATGAAGAGGTAGAATGGAGTTTTCCCCTCTGGCTCCCTTGGTTTAACACAGACAGTCAAGGCTAGCATGGGACAGAGACAGCAAAGGGGCTGAATGTATGCGCCTGAAACAGCGCCACCTATAGACAACTGCTCCAAATGACATCTCACCAGGACCTGGGGGGAGTGGCTGAGTCATCTAAAAATGAACTTCAGAGCAGAGTTGCCATGTATTCCTTGCACATCGTGGGATGAATGAAACAGGAGACAGACACACTCACGAGATAACATTCAATAGGAGTCTTTTTCTTGAAGAAACAAATGCTTGGCCAAACAGAATTCTTGTTGTCCTGTGTTCCCTTATGGGGCCAATCCATTTCACAAGCAACTTTGAAGGAAGCGGAACTAAGTATTTCACCTTGTCAGTTACAGTTCATAAAAAAATAAGTTCTGTATTTAGCTTAAAACAGCTATCCCACTACAACTTAAGTGCAAAAAGAACTTTTTTACAATCAGCCAGTAGCAGCAAAAAAAAAAAGTCAAACATTTGTAAACAACCTTATGCATAGTAACAAAACTTCCATAGTCCTTGAAAGCATTACATATATACAAGAGGGGAATCATTTTCATCTTTCCCTTACTATACAGTTCTTAGTATCTGAAACAATGTTACCAGGAGCAGACACAATTTGGTATGGTCATAAGTCGCTTTGAACAAATGCTTCAGGTCAGGGTCGTCGCCGCAGAGGGCAAGCTCTCCAGATGCTGTCTCCGAGCTGTGATCCTGGCACAGCGGGGGCATGTTGAAGACTGGAAACACTGTTTGTGAAAGCAAGCCCTACACCCTGCAAGCAAGGGGGCAGTGGTCAGAAATGTGCTCCTTAATTTCTCACATACAGATGGAGACTTGTTCCCACGGTGGTGTGGGGTAGGGAGGGCTGGGACCCTGAGTCCAGAACACAGGGTCTTATAGGGAAAAGATCAACCCTGCTGAAACTCTCAGGGCTATCAGTGACTCAACTGTTCTTGACTATGAGCTAGGCTCAGGAGCCCGGTGGATGTGGTCGATACCACCTACCTCCAGATTAGCCCAAGCACCAGGGGCAGCTCCCCTAGTTTTCACTTGGTGGCTCTTGTGAGGTGGCATCGATGCTCCTGAAATGTCTCTAAATGGACAGATCTGCCTCATCTGAAGTCATGTTCTTTTCTTGGCACTAGACTGAATCCAGTGACTGGTTGCTGTGAAGTTTGAAGACCCAGCTATCTCTGTAAGCTGGGACAGTGCTGAAATGCTACCGCCTCTACCACCCAGAGCTCTGTAAGATGGCCCAGGACTTCGTGTAGCCTACCACTATTCAATAGTGCCCCTGACCAGGTCTACTGTTTTCACATCCCCATGGGCCTGGAAATCCCAGGCTGAAATCTCTTTTCTGGGGAACTTGTCTGCAAGACTAGAATATCCTGAGAAGAGGCCGTGTTCAGATAAAATATGAAGAAAGGGTTCCCCACGAAAATCCCTTCCATGCAACAGAATTTAGAGAGCATGGGATTCCCACAACAGCCCCATCTTTAAAGAGACAAATCATTAGGACTAGGAGATAGCTCAGTTGGTAAAGTATTTGCCACATAAATATGAGGACCTGGGTTTAATCGCCAAGATCCCACATACAAAGTTGGGTGTGGCAGCATATGCCTGTAACTCAGTGTTGAGATGACAGAGACAGGAGGATTGCAGGGACTATGGACCAACCTATATATTCTAGGTAAGTTCAAGGCCAATGGCAGACCCTGTCTCAGAAATAAAGATGGATTGTGCCTGAGAGATGACACTCAAGGTTGGCTTCTGGCCTCCACACACATGCACACTCACTGGCCCACACACATGAATGTACATGCACACACACACACACAAGAGCCAGTATCAAATGTTTTAGACTTTGAGAGCCATTTTGTCTCTGTGGTGGTTTGAATAAGTATGGCCCCCCATAGACTCAGGTGTTTGAATGCTTGGACCACAGGGAGTGGCATTATTAGGAGATGTGGCCTGGTTGGAGGACATGTGTCACTGTGGGAGTGGGCTTTGAGGTCTTCTATGCTCAAGCTACACCCAGTGTGGAACACAGTCTCCTGCTGCCTGTAGATCAGATTATAGAACTCTCAGCTCCCTGTCCAGCACCAAGCTTCTGCTTGCACTGCCCTGCTTCCCACCACAATGATAACAGACTAAACCTCTGAAGCTGTAAGCCAACCCTGATTAAATGTTTTCCTTTGTAAGAGTTGGTGTGGTTGCTGTGTCTCTTCTGTGTCCTAACTCAGACAGTCTCTGTAACAACAGGTTCACTCCACCTCTACGCTGTAAGAACGGAGATAACCCTTCAGAGTTGGGTGGAACTGTAATCTAGTGAAAACTGATGGTGGCAATGGGTCAGACTGGGACTATCCTCTCCATCCGACACCCCAAAAAATACCATTCTTTATCCCTCTCTGCAAAATATGCCTTGCTGTGGGCCCCAAACTTTACTGCCTCCAATCCACCTCGAACACACACTGCACGGAGCCTTGTATAGAGATAAGGGGCTGAGGCATCATTGCACTGAAGTTAGTATTGGGATTTAGCTACTTTGCAATTAAGTGATTATGAAGCTGATGTTATTAAAGTACCTGAGCATCTTACACAAGTCATGGTCTGGAACGGGAAGATGACAGCCGTACTCTGACAAAACTCACAGATGAAGCCCTTCCCCTGGCACAGCTGCAAAAGAAGGCATCTAAGGTCACACATTGACACTGCTGGCGAAACTGGGCTACCATTTACACAGACCCGTAGAAGCATCGACTTGTTAATGTCTGTAAGTTTGGCCTTTAGAAGAATGGATCAGAATAACAACAACAACAAGAAAAACCACATTCCATAATGCTGCTTCAGGGCAGAGTGGGCCCTAACAGAGTGTGGGCATTCAAACTAAGAAGCTGCAGGGTCCCATCTTGCATCCCAGCAGGCTGACTTTGGTTAGCTAATACAAGACTCTGATTCAATGCTCTCCCTGCTCAGGGCGGGGAGAGTTAAATGTGATCAAGAGTCAGATGAGAAGCAGCTCCCTCCCTAGATCCTGGCACTAGGAAAGGAACCTGTCCCAGGTGATCCCTCACCTCACAGCCGGCCACATGGGCAAGAGAGGACTTCAGGAGGTCCTTAAGCAAGGGTGCCAGCAGTCCTTTCTTGGTCCTGAGGAGGTCCTCCATGGAGAACAGATGGCATTCATCAGTCAGATGGCCGGGAACCTGCTCAAACTCCTTCAGCACACTGCCAGAGAAGAAACAGTTCCCTGAGTTGCCTACACTTTTTTCCCAATTAATAGACTCTCTTGGGGCGGGGGCGATGGCTCAGTCACTAAAACGCTTGCTTTGTAAGAAGATGACCTGAGTCCAGATCCCCAGCACCTACACGGAGAGCTGGGCACTGCAGTAAATGCCTGTAATCCCAGTGCTGGGGAGGCAGAGACAGGGGGATGCCCAGAGCTCACTGGAGCTTCCCAATTGGTATGTGAGCCCCAGACCAAGTGAAGGACTGTGACTCAAAAACTAAGGGGGAGATCTATTGATGAGACACCCAACACCAACCTCTGGCCTCCACATGCACATAAACACACATAAAATCTCTACCCATAAATTTATGTCTCAACCTTTACTGACTTTTGATAATGTGTCCGTGATGTAAATGTAACTATCATCCTATTACTGAACAGTAATGTTATTTCTTATTTTAAATGTATATTTTAACTAAATTTCTTCCCATCTCTGTAAGACTATCCCTACGGTAAGCATTGAGAAGTAGTTTCGGGAAGCCATGATCTTACTCAATGAGACATACATCATGCCTCTACGTGAGGAACGCATCACTACTCACAAGAGACAGACAGTAGCCTATCCCTTGATAGGCAGATTTTAAAAATCAATATGTACACACAGCCAAATACTATTCGGTCTTCAAAAGGGATGAAGTCCTGACACATGGGGCTATGTGGATGGACCTTGAGGACATTGAAGTGAAATAATCCAGTGATAAGAGGACATTTATTCTATGATCCACATACGTAAAGTATGTAGAGTAGTCAAATTCATCGAGAAAGAATGTGGGTTGCCAGGGGCTGGGACGCAAGAGGAGAGAAGGGGACGGTAGAATGGTTACAGAGATGGGGTTTTGCAAGGGGCAGGAGTTCTGCAGATGGACCGTGGTGGCGGTGACACAATGGAAACACCCTCAATGTCCATGAACTGTGCACTGAAAGTGGGTGGGACGGTACAACTCCATTGCAGGGGTTCAGCACACTCTATTGCATATATTTATTTTCTATTTATACTCTAGCCACAAGGTATTTACTTTTATCCTTTTCCTGTCCTTTTTTTTAATTAAAAAAAACTCATTTTTGTTTGTTTCCTTCAGTGCTGGGGGTCAAGAATAAAAGGTCCTAGGGAGCCGGAGGAACTGTGGCAGCCAGACAAGGAAGCACACCTGAGGTAGGAGTGGGGAGAGCACCCCCGCTGGGAATCATACCTGTCAGCAAACCTGCAAGTCTTCAACAGCTTCTTGATATGAAACAGTTGCTCCCGAATGTCCTAAGGCAAGAAGTCAACCCCTGAGAATGAGATGTGTGGCCACTGGCAATGGACATGACAAACCTTCAAGTTATCTGAAATACTATGCTGGCAAGCAAAATCAACTTTCAAGGAAACATAACTGAATCCTGGGATCCACTGTCCTGAATGGACGCAGGTTTTGTGGAGCCTTGGAAAGAGCCCATGCAGGTGAGAGACCGCTCACTCCACAGCCTATCTGCCTTGTCGAGGGTCGGGAGACACTCTGAAACCAGAGTGACAGGCATTTCCTCCTATGGGAGAGCCCTCTTCCTACCCTTGCTTCCTCCCCCATGGAGGCATCTGCTCACCTTCACCCTATCCAGTTCCTTGGCTTTTGCGTAGAGGCCGTGGTGCCTGCCTAGCAGGTTGAAGACAGGCTGGTGCCATATGCTGTCCAGTAGCCATTTCGAGAAATTGCTGACTTGGTACTTCCTGAAGTCCCACATTGTCAGGATCCTTGCAGGGATACAGGACTCTGCAGATGAGTGGCAGCTGTCACAGAAGTACTTGCCCAGATACTCACAATACCGGAGCCGCTTCACAAACTCTGTGGAGGGCAGGAGGGTGAGACCGTGTTCATGACGCTAGGAATATGCCCTAGGCCACCTCCCCCACTCCTACGCCAGCTTCAGACTCAGATCACTGCCCACAGTAACAAGGCCAGATTCAACTGCCCGACAGCATAGCTGGGACATGGGCATGGGGATTTCACTTATGGCCATTCGAGACTCTGATGTGATGAGACAGAGGCCAGAGAAACAGAATCCTCCCAAACACTTTTGGACTTGGAAAACGGGCTCTGTGAACTGTAGTGAAGTGAGAACCTTTCATGTGGGCTCTGGGAATCTGGTGGAGTGTGCAGGTGCCACCTGCTACTGACAGGAACTCCAACGACAGCTCAGAATCTCTTAGACTAATAAACTGCGACCCAGAGACTTCGGGGATAGCCCACATATGAAGATCACATTCTAAAGCGTGGTGTTAGGATGTAGCCTGCCAAAGGATTTTTTTTTTGTTCTTGTTTTTGTTTTTGTTTTTTGATAAATCAAGGGATTGGGCAGAGAGTACCTAGACTATAAATCAGGGAGGAAGGCACAGAGAGAGTACCCAGACCTTTCCCCCAGAAAGCTAATGATGCACACCGCTGCGGCATGGAGAAAACTACTTATTTCTTGCACTTTTGAATCTGCTAAAACAAACACATGGTGCTTCCGAAATCTCTCTAATAAAATGTTTTGATGAACAAAAGATGTAGAGATGACAGTGACAATACGGTGCCCTCATAACCTGGGTTCAGAAGGAAAACAACGCAGCCCAAGTCTCCCGTGCAGCCGTCCCTCAGCATTAACACCTGACATGAGCCAACTCTCGGCGTTTATCATTCCTGCTTTGATTTGGGTCACTTTGTAGTCAGGATAACACAAGGTGTAACTCTAGTTCTTATGTCTGTTAGCTCCGTGGTGAGAAAGAACAACATAATGGATGGAAAGGCAGTGACTAACACCCTAGCACACTGTAGATACTGATGACCATGTTCCTAATAATGCCTCAAAGAATAGGCAGGAATGAGTCTTCGCTGGGCACTTAACCTGTTCCGAAAGCTGGTTATAAGTTTCTATATGTCACTCTATGCTTATAATTCCATGACTTAGGAGCTTGTGTCCTCTTTTTAAGGAAAACACAGGACAGTGAAGACAAGGGTCACTGTAGGGACACACAGGCAAGCTCAGTTGAAATCCAGTGTATAGCCAGTGTCTCCTGCTCCTCCCTGGGTTCAGGTGCTGAAGGGGAAGAGGAAGAGCCAATGTCTCTGCACTTGCTGAATTATCCTTTGGGGAGAGGTTTGCTAAACAGTGAAATCTCCAACAAAACAAATTACAAAAGTACAGTACTCCGCATGCCACCTGAAGGGCAGGTGTAGTGCACTATACCATACAGCGCTCCACAGGCCACCTGAAGGCAGACTCTGCCCTGGTAACCCGCATCCCTGATCAGACTTGGCATGATGGGAAGAGAGAGGAGGACACAAGGGACCAGTAATTTCCTCCTGATATAACCCGGTTCTCCCCAACATCTAAGCCCCCAGCATCTCAGAATCCATTCACTCATCCATTCACCAAGTCTCCCTCAATGACCACTATGCTGTCATCCGTAGAGCACAGATGATGTCATCACTCTTCCTAAGACCATTAGGACAGAAAAATGGAAGGTTCTTAAACCAGCGACTCTCAGCCAGGGCGACTTTTACACTCTTGGGGGGGGGGAGACATTGGCAAGTATCTGGAGCCATTTCACTTGTCACTGTTTAGGGGACTGCTAAGGGATTATGTAATTCTGCTCCAAACCTCAAACCCCTGCCCTCCCCCCAATTCAGCAGAACTGGAGTTAGAAATCCCCCCTCCAACAGCTGTTTTCTATCTCACAGAATCAGCTACATGGAAAATAATTCTAGAATTGGGCTGTCCAAAACCCTTTTGAAGACATGGTAATGCACTGTTGTCCCACACGGCTGCCATGATATGGGCCAAGGGTGACTAAGAAACTGAAGCTTAAATTTTAATCAACTTTGAGTTTATGATGCCACATGGGCAGGCAGCTGCCAGATTGAAGAATGCAGTTCTCGCATAAAGCTGACCAGAGAGAAATAATACCTAGATCCACTATACAAAATTAAATTGGAACTTGAGCCATACATGATGATGTCTGGCAGATAGGGAGAGTGGACCAGAGGAGACAATAGTGGGACTTGCTGTTGCTATTTTGTTGTGATAACTGCCTACAATCCTTCCTTTTAGGACGTAAGGGGTTGTCTTAGTTGGGGTTTCTATTGATGCAATGAAACACAATGACCAAAAAGCAAGTTGGGGAGGAAAGGGTTATTTATTTGACTTACACTTCTACATTATAGCTCATCATTGATGGAAGTCAGGACTGGAACCTGGAGGCAGGAGCTGATGTAGAGGCCATGAAGGGGTGTTGCTTTCTGGCTTGCTCCTCATGGCTTGCTTGGCCTGCTCTCTTATAGAACCCAAGACCACCAACCCAGGGAATGGCACCGCCCACAATGGACTGGGTCTTCCCCAATCATTAACTAATTAAGAAAATGCCTTACAGCTGGATCTTAGGGAAGCTTTTTCTCAATTAAGGTTCCCTCCTTTCAGGTAACTCTAGTTTGTGTGTCAGGTTGACAGAAGACCAGTCAGCACAAGGGTAGAAGGTGAAATGGCCTGTATGTGAGATTGGAGGGGACTCAGGAAGAATGTCAACAGAATGTGGAATTTTAGACTGAACTCTGAAATGGATAACAACTATGGGCAACCGTCTTCTGAAATCTGGTAAAGTCTGAAGTTAACCTGAGGGGATTGAGCCAACCTTAACATCTCAGTGTTAAGTTGGGAGCTAGGCCCTTGCATCTATCCCACCCAGCCCCCAGGCCTGGTCTGGACTCCAAATCCCAGCAGGCCAGGTCCTGACTCCTCCCTGGGTGGGGGAGGGGGTGTCAAACCATTTCCCCAGGGTATTTAAATGAGCTCCCAAAAGAGGAACCTGGGATCCCTTTTCCTTCTTCCTGGTGGTTCTTGGCTTCCTGGTTCCCCCTCGGGGTCACCTGAGAGCGCAGAACCCTCATTAAACCTGGATATTTCTTAATGTGGCTTGTTTTGATTTGGCTTGATTGGGAACTTTGCATTGGCAGAGAGCTTGCATTAGGAAATATTCCTAACACTCAGATGTAATGATTGCCCTGTGATTGGCATTGACAGAAGCCAAGGAAGATGGCTTCACACTGTTTCTGAAACTCTTCTGTAAGTCTAAATGATCTCAGAATTCAAAGTGGAAACAATCAGAAACAAAGTTTTCAGGAGAAGCGCTAGATCACTTCCGTAGTTGACATCACCCACTTACACTGCACCTCCTCTGCAGGGTTTCCCTCTCCTCAGCCCTTTCCCAATGGCCACAGGCCCTTTGCATGTGCTGAGCATCCCATGTCCTGGAGATAATCACCTCCTTATGAAACCTCTCATTCTCCTCTCCACCTCCACCTCAGGTTAAGTTTCTCCCCTGTGAATTCCACAGTAGTCTTGCCTACCCCTTTCCTTATCTTGCCCTCCAAGCTGGGAAGCAGACTCTGTGAGGGTGGGATCTGCAGGATTCCCCACTGTACTGACAGGATTTCAGTAATTTTAGGAAGGTACGTAATGATCGATGGAGTCAGTCGTGTCTACGTAGTTTCTGAGTCATGCATTTGACATTTTGTGGCGTTAGGACGTACAGATTAACTAACAGACCTGCTTCTTGATAGACTGGCTGGAAAACTGAGTCATTTGAGGAAGACTCTCTGTGACTGTGGTACATTCATGTGCAGTGAAATAGAAGAAGCCGGGTTGGTTCTGCTTTCAGTTCTAATCTCTTGAAATAGATCAAGCAATGCCCAGTCTCAGCTAAAAATCTTGCACGGGGAAGACTAGTTTGCAGAATCTTGGCCAGCTCAGGAATGAGTCACCGTGTCCTCTCTCAGAGAAGTCTTGCCAGGAGCCACTTGCTTACTCTGTGGGTGTGTCGAGGGGTTTAGGAAGGGGGATCATCTATGAGCCAGCATGGCCCTGAGGCTGGAGATGAACAATGAACAAAACCAACAATGTCTCTGCCTTCTTGGAGCTTACTGGTGATGGAGACAGATAAGAATCTGTACATCAAGCTAAGTATTCTAGGGGTGGATGCCGTGCTGGGAGGAAACAGTGTGGAGCTGACTGAAAGAAGCACACAAACTACTGGATGTGGCCAGGTGGGCACATCCCATGGGGCAGCCAGGGAAAACTCGGAGTAAAGAGGAGGAGGAGGAGGAAGAGGGGGAGAGGAAGAAGAGGAGTGGGGTGAAGAAGAGGGTAAAGATGTGAAGGCAACCAAGGGGAATCCTATAGGGAGGGCATTCTGCGGAGAGGAAGCAATAGGGTTAGGGTTCAAACGCCTAAATCAGGAGTGGTTGGGTTCTCCAGGTGCCTGGTGGAGAAAGCAGCCAGGATGCTGGTCCTCCTAGTGAAAGACAGCGTCACTTCCCCAAATCCATCACAACATGCTCACACAGAAAAGTCTCCTGTCCCACACCAAAGCAACACACAGTCCAGCTCTGCCTATCAGCACTGTGACCACGCAACAGGCAAGCAGCACAGGACCCATACTTACTGGGCTGTATCGGAGTCCCACATCCGGCACAGAAGAAATTCTGGGCCACCACTGCTATGTCCCTCCTGAGGACAGAAAGTGGCAACTGTTAACATTTCAGAGCTGATCAGGGCAGCATTTTTTCATTGATAGTAAAGCAGTCAGGGTCATGGTGTGCTCCTTGGTATAGGGTACTTAATTTTGTCATTTTTTTTTCATTTTGAGAGAATTTTATACTTATCCAATATGGTTGTCTAGTTAAACATGGGACTCTTTAATTTAAAAGTCCCCAAATTAGAAGTCAGTATCACAAAGAACTCTTCTATTGTAGAGTCCTTGGGGCTTCCCGTTGCCCGTGAACAGAAAAGCCAGAGGTGCACTAAAGACAGCCGAGGAGACATAACGCTATCTGACATGCTCAGAGAGGTCACATGTGAATAAATGCAATATACATTAGAAGAAGACAGGACGCAAGGCCAGGTTATCAAATGCTCCTTCCTGCGAAGAGTGTTCTGGGAACAGCAGTGCCCTGATTTCACTGGTGACCTAGAATTATGGGCACAGTGGTAAATTTAAACCTTTATTGCAGTTCATGGTCAACAAAAATTGCCAAGGTTAAAAAAAAAATACATTAACTCTCCATCCGTATGTCTTATAGAGGATTCTGGGAAATTTGAGAGAAAAGCTCTCCCGTGCAAGGAAAGTGACCTGTCCCAGTGCCCTGAGGGCAAGTTCTGTCTGAGCAATCGCAGCAGCCTTCCTGGGATACACGGAGTCTGAGAGCAAAGACAAGGCGCATGAGCGACCCCCATGGAGCCCAGGAAATGTTGCTCCATAGCCCTGAAGGTCACATGAGAGAATAAGAGAACAGAAAAACTGCATGCGGTTCAACTATGTTGCCTCTAACCTTTGTCTGCAATCCATTACCTACTCTCAGGACAAATTACAGTTGAACTACTATGTACACACAATGCGTCCAACCACATGTGCACACAATATAAGTTTGTTCCCTTCTTGTCTCAGAAAGCCTGTGATGTTATGGAATAAAGATTTTACTCATGTCCCACTACATTTCCCAATTATGGAAATCTCCTCGAGATTAAATTCTTCTCTCAAAACTTGCATGCATTCATTGTTTTTTTTTCATTGCATGCTAGCTGGTCTGGGAAAGAGAATGGTCTCATCATTTGAAACCGTTGCATTTGGTTTTGGTTTCAGTATCAGCCACTTAAAATCCTCTTTGGGCCGATTTGATCTAGAGGTGCTAGGGAACATTCAGAACTGGGGAGGGAGAGTCACACTCCTAACGTATGGGAATGCCTCTGTGCCTCCCCCCACCCCCAAAGCATACAACAGAGTGCCAAAATAAAGCCAGAAACATTCTCTCCTTGGTCCCTCAGTACACTGGTTTTGCTTCATCTGACCACAGGAATCAGGTGGGCCCCGTCACATGTTCCACAGGAATCAGGTGGGCCCTGTCACATGTTCCACAGGAATCAGGTGGGCCCTGTCACATGTTCCAAGTAGGACCTGGATCCCGGGCAGCACCTACACTTACCTGATTGGTGTGTGAACAGTAAGTATGATTTGAAATCGAGGGGGGACCCAGTCTTCAGCCCCTGGGACCCTAGACTTAGGCATGAGTTCCTGTGTTGTGTCCACACTGGAGTCCAAGTCTTCCCCAGCATGCTCTTCATTCTCAACCTGCATGACACGTGAGAGGACTCAGGGATGACCTCAGAAAGCATTTCAGGAGCTTAACTGTAAAGAACTCTTAAGGGTGTTTCCCATAAGAATTTACCACCAGAACTTGGAACTGGTTTTAGCTGATCTAAAGGATTTGACTCAGGACCTTTACCTTCCAGCTGAGCACCCCCCTCTTTTTCTAATGAAAGATTCTGTGTGTTTGTTTGTGTGCATGGTACGCCTCTGCAGGCCAGAAGAGGGTGTCAGAACCCCTGGGACTGGAGTTCCGCGCCCTTGTGAGCCACCAGGTGTAGGAGCTGGGAACTCACATTGCAAGAACATCCGTGCTCAAGCCACCGAGCTTGAGCCACCTGTTTTAGCATTTATAGCTCATTTGTTTCCAGACTGCCCATGTGGGGAGGAGGGCTCTGTGACCAGGGCCACTCCATGACAGAAGCAGCTTCCAGCGACAAAAGCAGCAGCCAATCAGAGAGTTTTGCTGCGGTCTTACTACAGAAAACCCTAGCTTACAAAGCTCAACAGCTTACTATAAAATCTTACATTTTCCTGCTGTCATTTAGAATTCAGACTCCTCCAATCCAGAAACCTCTGCAATTTGGCCATTATCATTCAAACCTGTTCCCATGAATCCCACCCCACCCCAACCCCCCACACACATACACTATCCACCACACCTGAGTCTGCTCATGGGGCTTCAGACCCCTTCATTTGTGTTCCAATGGCCCTTGCTAAGAACACTTGCCCACTAGCCAGGGCCTAGCGGCCACGGGACCTGGCTAACACCTGGGTCGCAATCTAAACTCTCCAGTCAGCTTAATTCCCCTGATAGAATTAGACACCTTGCTTACCCTGGCCCTTCCAGAGAGGTGTTTTTTTGTTTGTTTGTTTGTCTGTTTGTTTGTTTTTTGTGTTTTTTTAACACTTCTTTTAGCATTTACTACCACCAGGGCGCTTAGTGTTCTTGCGGTATAACCTGCAAGTAAAGTC
Source organism: Dicrostonyx torquatus (assembly GCA_028555095.1). NCBI lineage: Eukaryota > Metazoa > Chordata > Mammalia > Rodentia > Cricetidae > Dicrostonyx > Dicrostonyx torquatus. The sequence goes on along the minus strand of JAQHUG010000126.1, from coordinate 4,722,632 downwards.
TTGCATATTTTCACATCTGTCAGCTAGGAGTGACACCTGCTTCACCACTGACCCTCCCTGCCCACCTCCCTGTTCAAATCTACCCAGCACTTTAAAAATAAGAGTAATAAGAGGGGGAAATGAGAGCAACACCTCAGGATGCGTGGGGAGCATCGCAACATTTTAGCAGGCCTGTAATCCCAGCACTAGGGAGTCTGGAGTCAAAGGATTCTTTAAATTAGAGACTGGCCTGGGCTACACAGCAAGACCAGTTGTCAAAATAATAACACCATAGTGTGAATCATTAAGTACATTCCCTGATGTTTAATGGGTGCTCACAATCATTTTGAGTCCTCCAGGACACCTATAAAACATTCTAGGCAACATAAACATCTGAATCGAGCAGGTCAAGTGAGAAATTAAGAATGTTTCATTCCACAGCAACTGGCTTCCATACTTACTCCTGAGCTGGCTGCTGTCAGGGAGCTTGGCAACCAAGAATTGACTTCCGACAGCACCTGACACTTCCAGAATCCTCGGAACAACTCTCTGGCTAACAGCTCAGCAGGACTGAAGTCTGACTCACAAGTTGCACTGAAACACAAGAGAAAAAAAAAGTTGGACAACTGTGCATAGGGCTTACAGCCGGGATCTTTGGGAGTTCAACTGTGTGTTGAGGAAACCACTGTGTGAGGTAGTCAGTTATTAGCTGAGCATCTAAAGCAATACAGTTCATCCATGATCAGCAAACAGAGTCTCTCATTTATTAAGACCACTGAGACCTGGGGTAGGGTGAAAAGAGCACTGGATTTAAAGTCAGAAAGCCAGAATCCAAATCCTTCTTCTGATGTTTAATAGCACTGTGAGGCTGACCCATCCTTTAATCTCAGCACTGGGGTATCTCTGTGAGTTCAAGGCCAGTCTAGTCTACCTAGAAAGTTCCAAGACAGGTACAGCTACATAGTGAGACCCTGTCAAGAGGGGTGGGGACACTGTGACACCTTTTTATAAGCCTTAGTTTCCATGTCTATAAAACAGAGTTACAAATAAACACACAGGGGTTGGAGAGAGAATTCAGCAGTTAAGAGCACTTGTTGCCCTTGCAGAGACTCAGGATTTGGTTCCAACACCTACATGGCGGCTCACAATCATCCATAATTCCAATTCCAGGGAATCGAAGCCCCTCTTCTGACCTCCACAGGCACGCAATACACACATGGTACACAAACATACATGCAGGTAAAACACTCATAAAATAAATCTACAGTTGTTTTAAATAAATGCGCAAAGATATGCAAAACTTGCCTAGTCTCCCTGTGAGGTTAAATGAAGACATGGGCGTTGCAGAATTTTTGTACACTGTGTGAAGATGTGTTGCTGCGATTGGTTTAATAAAAAGCTGAATGACCAATAGCTAGGCAGGAGAGGATAGGCAGGACTTCCAGGCAGAGGAAGTCAGAGGGATGAATCTAGGCACAAGGGAAACTCAAGGGAGACACTGAAGAGGTCAGACATACAGTACAGAGTAGAGGTAACCGAGTCACGTGGCTGAATATGGGTTAATAAAAGCAGGTTAATTTAAGTTGTAAGAGCTGGCCGGGCCGTCATGGCGCACGCCTTTAATCCCAGCACTTGGGAGGCAGAAGCAGGCGGATCTTTGTGAGTTCGAGACCAGCCTGGTCCACAAGAACTAGTTCCAGCGCAGGCTCCAAAGCCACAGAGAAACCCTGTCTCGAAAAAAAAAAAAAGTTTTAAGAGCTGGTTAGAAAAAAGCCTAAGCTAAGGCCAAGCTTTCATGATTAATAAGTCTCTGTGGGCTGGTGGTCCTGACAAGAAAACTTACTACACATGTACAATAGCCTTTTGCACACTATATATAAATCACTCAGTGACTTTGGGGATGCTGGGCCTTGAATATGAGCCATGTCCTGCAAAGGTCCAAGTGATACGAGATTGGCTTCCAGAGAGATGATTGAAGCTTGGGGAAGTGGAACTTAGCAGGTCTGTAGATCATTGGGGGCAGTAACCACAAAGGATGGTGGAGGGAGACATTCCCTCTTACCCTTGATCCTGCCATTCTATTCCAAGCCACACTACCTTCACTGTCAACGACACTATCATGTCTTTGAGTTTCCAAAGACGACAACCTTTTCTCTCTGTAAGTTAGTTGTCTCGGGTGTTTTATCATTGCAGACAACGCTGCTGTTACGGAGGGGACCGACTGCCTTCCAGGATTCCTTTCTTCTCCTGGTGCTGTGATAAAACGGCAAAAGCAACTTAAGAGGCAAAACACCCATGCAGATAAAAAATAAAATACATACGTCTGAGAAAAAATTAATTTAAGGGTAAAAGGATTTATTGTACTTTTTATAATTTTAAATCGTTTTCATTATTGTTGTTTGCTTTGTTTTTTTTTCTTTTCTTTTTTTTTTGAGACAGGGTTTCTCTGTGTAACCTTGGCTGTTCTGGAACTCATTCTGTGGACTTTGTTGGCTTCAAACTCAGAGATCCACCTGCCTCTGCCTCCCAAATTCTGGGATTAAAGGCGTGCGCCACCACAGCCTGGCTAAAATGTTTGACAGTATAATTATAACTTCTCCCTTCCCTCCCTCCACCACTAACTTGCTAAATGAGTCTAATCCCTAACAACAATCTGTAAGCTTTTGTTGTTAAAAGTGTAGTCGTGGCCTCTCCTCCGGAAAACTTCTCTTTGCAACAAACAGAGACCACAGAAAACTACAACCAATCAGAATGCAGAGTCGTGGAGTCCAGTCTCAATAAACACATCTTCAAACACTCCCTCGCCTAAGTGAGGGAACACTGAAGAAGAGGGGGTTGGAAAATTGTTAGAGCCAGGGGATCGGGGTGTTTGCTCTGAGACTGTCTCCAGGAATGTCAGGAAGGATTTATTTTGGCTCGCGCTTTAAGGGACAGTCTACTATGGTAGAGAAGTCAAGGCATAGGGACCTTGAAGCGGCTCACCACACTGCTCCAGCAGTCGGTAGAGAAGAATGAATGCATGCTCACACTCAGCACTTCCTCCACCCATAGAGTGCAGCTCGCCTTGCCCAGAGGATGGTACCCCATTAACATGGGTCTTCCCACATCAAATAACATAGTCAAGATGATCCCTACTCTTGGGTGATTCTGGACTCTGTCAACCTGACAATTCACGCTAGTCCTCCCCGAACCCTGTTTGTGGCTAACCTGGCCACAATATCCAGTATCAGTGACATAGGGGACATGGTGGCTCCAAAGAAACCCCCAGCAGTCCATGTGTATAAGCACAAGAAGACATGTACCTTTTTAAAGAGTTGTAGGGGCGTCTGCCACCTTCTGTGACGTCATTACATTCCCCAAGTTCTGCAAGAAAATGAAAGAAAGGGTAACAGGGTCTTTTAGCCTCTCTCACTTGGTTAATTTTATAAGAATACAAAAATAGGGGCCTGCATTCAGGAAATCTGCTGTGACTAACCACCTACACACAACAGTGTGAGACTCCAGGGAACCACCAGAGATGGGATTTTTATATAAACCTCATCAAACCACACCGCAGATCTAGTGAATATCTGCATTTTTCATTTAGCTCTTACAAGTGAGATGAACAATTATCAAGATGCTAGAGACAAGGAAACAGCTTCTCCTTTACCGCATCCTGGGAGAGGTTTCCTGAGACATCTCTAACATGGCCTCATGTGTGGTTTGCATGTGAGGAAGTTGGAAGCAAGGAGGTTCTAAGCCTCACCTAACGTAACGAACTCATCCGAGTCATGTCTGCAGGCCCCTCTCACCACAGGAGAGGTCGGAAGTGTCTCAGCCACTGGGCTGACCTGGAGCACAGCAGAACCTGGAAAGAAGAAAGAGGGATGATGTCATCAGGAAGTGAGACTGGAGGCTGGAGAGATGGGTCAGTCGGCAAAGCACTCACTGTGCAAGGACCCAAGTGCAACTCCCAGAATTGACAGAAAAAGCTGATCATGGTAACTTGAGCTTGTAATTCCAACCCTGGGAAGTGGGGGGGGGGGGGTTAGATAGAACTTGGGAGCTCACTAGAGTCAGTGAACTAATCACAGAGCTCTAGGCCAATGGTAGAGCTTGTCTTTTAAAAAAAAAAAGAGACAGAGACCCACAACAGAGCACTGGATTGTGCTCCCAAAGTCCAACTGAAGAGTGGGAGGAATGAGAATATGAGCAAAGAGGTCAAGACCATGATGGGTTCACCCACTGAAATAGTCTACCTGAGCTAATGGGATCTCAGCCTACCAACTCCAGCAGGACTGGGAAGGCTGGGAAGGAACAAGCATAGGACCAAACTAGTCCCTCTGAATGTGGTTGACAGTTGCAAGGCTGGGGCAGACCGAGGGGCCACTGGCAGTGGCACCAGAATTTATTTCTACTGTTTCTATTGGCTTTTTGGAAACCTATTCTCTTTGGATGGATACCTTGCTAGATATAGCAGGGAAGGCCTTGGACCTTCCACAAAGCAATGTGCCTTACCTTCTCTGAGGAATGGATGGGGGTGGAGTGAGAGGGTATGTGGAGGGAATGGAAGGAGGGGAGGGAATGGGAACTTGGATTGGTATGTTTAATGAAAAAGATAGTTTGTTTTCTTTTAAAAAATATATAAAAAGGAAGGAAGGAAGAGAGAAAGAGAGTACAAAGGAAAGAGAGAAAGAAAGGAAGGAGACAGCTCCTGATACCAAAATTTTCCTCTGACCTGCACACATACACACACACCATCATCATCATCAACATCATCACACACGTGTTTAAACACATATGCATGAATAACACAATAAGCAAACAGCTCAAGAGTAGAACACCCGCAGGGTGGTGGTGGCGCACGCCTTTAATCCCAGCACTTGGGAGGCAGAGGCAGGTGAAGCTCTGAGTTTAAGGCCAACCTGTTCTACAGAGGGAGTTCCAGGATTCCCAGGGACATGCAAAGAAACTTTATCTAAAAAAAAAAAGAAAAAAAAAAAAAAAAAAAAAAAAAAAACAAACCAAAAAAAAAAAAAACCCAAAATAAGAATACAACACCCACCAGGCAAGCAGCACAAGGCCCTGGGTTCAACCACAGTATTTATTGCAAGAAAAACCTGCCATCGGGTATGATGATACTACCTACAGTATCAGTACTTGAGAGGTAAAGGCTGGAGAACTGCACAGTCAAACCAGTTTGGTATACAGTAAGACATTTTTGAAAGAAGAGGAGGACAGTGAGGAAGAGGAAGGAGGAGAGGCGAAGGAAGAGGAAGAAGAGGAGGAAGGGGGAAGAACAGCATAGCTCCCAACTGACAGAAGCTGCACGATAAAGCTGCAGCTTCAAGGATTAAAAGCAGCAGGAAGCTAGTTTAGGACCTCTCATCCACTATAATTAGGTGAAACAGGCTGATACAATCTGTCCGCTTTTCCATATGTTTGAAAATTTCCCAGTATAACACAAAGTTTAAAATAAAACTAATAGAGGCAAAATAAAAATAAAAAAGCCAGCCTGGCCATGAAATACATAGCGCAGGGCACATAATTATGCTGGGTTGAGTCATGTCCATCCGAAGTTCGTGCCCACCTAGAACATGTGAATGTGGTCTCATTTGGCAATAGAATCTACACAGACAGAAGGGAGAGTCAAGCCATAGCCTCCCGCCCCCCAGAAGGGGTTTTAGATGAATAGTGTAGCCGTGTTAAATTAGATCTTAACTCTGCCACCTTGAAGCTTGAAGTTGAGAAACAGAGAAAGTGGAGTGTTTTTAAGTCTTACAGAAAGGGCGTTGAGCTGGAGGATCTGGGGACCCACCAACTGGGCAAGTAGGACAGACACTTAAAAGAGGCTCAGGACTGAAGGCACAGGTCTCTCAGAGGCGTCCACTGAGAGGAAGCAATTGATGGAGACAAAATCTGGTAGGAAGTAAAGATGGGGGATGGGGCTGAAGGCAGGACTTATTTTAAGAAATGGATGCAAAGTGTCAAAGTTAGCATTCATAGCTACCTTTGGCGCTCTTTCCTCCAGAGCAAACACCCTGGGTTCCCAGCTTTCCTTGACCAGTGACTGGGCTGGACTGTCACCTCTGCAAGGTGTTAGCCCTCTTGCCTCCTTGGCCCCAGCTCCGCACTTCTTCTCTGGGGAAAGAGAGTGTGGTAGTTGCATGTAACTGACCCCCATAATCTCATAGGGAGTGGTACTACTAGGAAGTGTGACCTTATTGAAATAGATGTGGCCTTACTGGAGGACGTGTGTACACACTGTAGGGGTGTTTGAGGTCTCCTATGTTCAAGGTATCACCCAATGTCACAGTCCATTTCCTGTTGCCTTCAAGATGTAGCCAGCACCATGTCTGCCTGCATGCCAGCATGCTCTCTGCCATGATGATAATGAACTGAACCTCTGAAACTGTAAGCAAGCCACCCCAATTAAATATTTTCCTTATAAGAGTTGCCATGGTCATTGTGCCTCTTCACAGGCATAGAAACCCTAACTACATCAGAAAGTGTCCTGCCACCACTGAGTCCCATCACCAAGTACATGACAGGTTCACTGTTGGCTAAATGAAAGAGGACTACTGGGCAAGGGGAAAAAAATAATGTGAAAGGAAAGCTAGGGGGATGCTGTGTGATGGAAAATGAAGGAAGACGGAAGAGAACAGCAACCATGAAAAGGCAGAATGAAATCCAAGAAAAAAACAAAACAAGAAATGCAACCTTGGCCAAAAGATGGAGCAAGAGCGCCAATCACAAGGCAAGACAGCAGCCTCGGTGGAAATTATCCATATGTGCAAAGTGGCATTATCACCAACAAAGTGTATACACCAAAGACCCTCAAAATTGAGTCACTGAAAATAACACATCACACACACACACACACACACACACACACACATCCCTCAAAATGTTTTAAGTTAGTTTCAGATTTTGAGTTGCCACATTCATGGCTAACCTAGGGTGTATGTGGCCAATGGGCCATGGATTAATCAGATTCCCAAAGGACTAAAATATGTCCCTCCTTCAGGACTGGACAAAGACAGACAGTGCGCGCGGAGATCACAGCCCTCAGCATTCAAGCGTTTGCCCAACTTGCCTTCATAGCCACTGTCTGAGGAAGTGGAGGACCCTGGCTCTGGCCTTGCAGGGGTGTAAAAGGCCACTTCAGCCTGGGTCTGATCGTCCCCATGAGACCCGCTGGCCCGCTCTGTGCCCCAGGTCTCTGGCAGCTGTTGACTCATGAGGTTGCATTTCATAGTCTCCAGTGCTGAGATAATCATGTCTGCCGCATAGAAGTGGACATTTTCCTGCAGGAAAAAACAGTCAGTTCAAACAGGAGCACGATCAACTTTGCTTCAGAGTATGGATCAGATTTCAAAACCGGAGAAGAGCCACTTAAGTGACCCGAATGCAGACACATATCACTGTTAACTTAACTAAATTATGACATAACCCACATTCAGAGACACAGATATATATACCAAACTGAATTAATTCCTTTTCAGGACTGGAGATTGAACTTAATATCACATACGCTAGGCAAGCACTCTCCTACTGAACCCCATCCCCAGCCACCAAGTTGAATTTCTTATGATAGGACACTCTCAGGACATTGGGCGCAGCACCTGGTATAGTTCATCAGTAGCGGACAACTGAGCACACGGTGCCTGGAAACATCTCCTGGCAGCCTCCATCAAACACTGAGCAGAGCCCTTTGGCTGTGCCTCGCCAGGATGGTTTCCACACTCACATCTGAGAGCCGCTACCAAAGGACTCAGGCTCTCAGTGGTTGAGAAGGTCCACTCACCTTTTCCACATCAATGGGCAGCACAAATGTCTCTAGCGGGAAGAAATTCCAAGAATGGCTTCTTCTGCTGCTCCGAGCAGCACCTGCCAATACAGCTAGGCATTAAAAACAGAGAAAGGGTGTGCATTATCCTGAATGGACATACATAAGGCACAGCTGGGAGGGGTGGCTCAGTGGTTAAGGGCACTGACTGCTCTTCCAGAGATCCTGAGTTCAATTCCCTGCAACCACATGGTGGTTCACAACCATCTGCAATGAGATCTGGCGCCCTCTTCCTGCCTGCAGGCATACATGCAGACAGAACACTGTATACATAATAAATAAATAAGTCTTTAAAAGAACTATAAAAAATAATAATAAAATGGAGAAAGGGAGCCTGGGGACATGGCTTGGTCAAGAAAGTGCTTGCTATGCAAGCTCCAGGACAGGACCCGAGTTTAGGACCCAAGTTCAGTCTCCGGTTGTTTGGGGCACAGCACTTGTAATCTCAGTGCTAGAGAAGCAGGGACAGAAGTGTCCCTGGGCTTGGTAGTTTAAACAAATTAGTGAGCTGCCGGCTCAATGAGGGACTCTGTCTCCAAAAGAAGGGTGGATAGGAATGATAGAGGCCATCCAACATTGACCTCTGGCCTCCAGGTATGTGTTTATGCTGGTGAACACACAACACAAAAGAAAACACACATGCACGCACGCATGAATGCATACAAGTCAGAGAAAAAAATGGGGAGAACAAATTCAAAGATTATCTAAAAAAACAAATCCAATTGTAGGTGCAAGTCTTCAATACCATAAGGGGGGGGAGGTACAGTTCTAGAAAGATGTGGGGGGTTGAAGAGTAAAGAGACTTCTGATGACAAGGTCTATAGACACAGCCTGACTGGCAATCATTTCTACAGGAAACAAATGGAGTGACTGAGAGGTATCCGCGGGAAACCACCAGAACAGAGGGAACAGTGGAGCAAAGATGATGGGAAGATGAGCAGGTCACGGGAAATACCCACAAGAGATGGGAAGGTGGCCTTAAGAATTACAGGATCACTTCCCTAGCTTGTGGCAATTGGCCCCAGACTTTCTGTTACATACACAAAGTCATCTGAAAACAAGCCCAACGTCTATGACCCTGTATCATCCATTCTTGCGTCCCCTCTACCCTACTCTTTCCTGGCAATGGGCACTGAAGAGAGGACTTCCTATCACAGAGCTGCTAACTGCAGCCTTGGAAGGAAGTGAAATTTCATGTCAGCCGGAGGAGCTGAGGTTTCCTGACCTGCTAACGTTCTGGGGCTGTGGGTTCTCAGCTGCCAGACACACAGGCAGTGTCAACCGGACACCTCATGTTGAGCAAAGTGGGTTGGACATGGAAAATGGAGGATTTCTTGGCTGGGGTTGGTAAACATTTTGGGGGTAGGTTGTGAAGGCCATTCACCATCTCTGCCGCTGTAACCAGAAGGCCACTATTGATGAAAGAAACTAAATTGCTGGTTTGTCTTTTTTAATACAAACACAGGAAGCTGGCAGGCCCCTTTGTCATAGGTGCAGACCTGAGTGTAGAAGAAAAAGCAAGACCCTGCAGAATGGTGCCCAGCCTCACTATGCCTTGGTCACAGATTCTCTCGTGCCTTGAGTTGGGATTATTACCTGTCACACATAAGGAGATAGAGAAGCCAAAGGGATTTTGTAAACACGTAGGTCCTATTTAACCAGTAGGACCCAGGAGGATTGCTTCTACAGCCTCAGGAAATGCTCCCCTCAGCTGCCGTTAGAGGCATGGGGGTCCGAGGAAAGCCCGTATCTTATGGCCAATGTTCCTTCTTTCTGCTGCTCCACACTAAAGGAAGAGAGAACCCAGTCACTTCTGAGCTTCTCTTTCTTAACGGCACAGAAGGGATCTCTTCACTAAGCTCAAGACGGTCTTGTCAGGTATGATGACTCACACCTATCATCTCAGCCCTCAGGAAGCGGAAGTGAGAGGATTGCTATGAGTCTAAAACCAGCCTGGACTACAGAGTGAGAGCTCATCTCTAAAACAAAACAAATAAAACACCTCAAAATACTGGATTGCTGGGAAACCCTGCCTTTAGACAACAGGGGCCGCAATATTTGTCTTTGCTTTGGGGTTCATTTTGTCCCATTGTTTTATCCAGGAGAAAGACAAAGACATAAAAGTAATGCTAAGTTGAAGAACTACTGGTACAGGCTATGACAAGTGGGTTTGGGCCTTGGCGGCTGCTTTAACCTGTTACCATAATGGTTTAAGTGGGGAAAGACTTCCTCCAGCAGACGCTCTAACAGCAAACTCGTCTCCGGCTTAGCAACCTCTACATCCACAAGCTGCTCTTTATCCTGAGAACTAACCACCTGGGTGCACAAAAGAAAGAAAGAAGAGGCCTGTTTTGAGAGGCATTCCGCTCAAATTTGGTTGCCTCAACATTAGCCTCTGAAAGACAGTAAGATAAATACACACACAGGCTGAGGACAGGCAGGTGACGGTTTTTAAAATTATTTGCAACAAACAACAATGACAACAGAATGCTTCCCAGACTATTTGAAGCAGGGCTCTAAACTCACCGTGTGGATATAATGTAATGAATCCTTCGAATAAAATAAAGACAACGAGTTGAGCCTTGCCTGGGACTTTGGTTGGACTAATTCATTAAGCTTTCTATTTTCAGAACCTGTGCACTGCTTCACAGCACAGCAAGGGGAACCCTTATGTTTACACCTGGAGGCTGTAGATAGCCTTTTGGGGGAATATTGCAGTTACTGTTTTCAAATCTGCTATTTTCTCAGCTGTCTGTGCTGGAGCTAGCACAGGTAGGCACGCCCATCATCTGCCTTCCCCACCCACAGTGGGTGGAGTGTTTCTACTGTTCTCCCTGCAGACAAGCTAATAAGCCCAAAGATTGCTTCTGGGACCGCACATCCTGCAAACAAAGCCTCGAGTGTTTTCACATCTGCCAGCTAGGAATGATACCCGCTTCACCGCTGACCCTCCCTCCCTTCTAAGGTCTGGGCCCAGCACTGGAACTATACTGAGCTAAAACGATGACCTTTTTCTCAGTGGAAGGAAGAGATGATATCTGATCCACCTGTTGTGACCATCACAGAATATGGGCTGTGGTGACATTAAATGAGCTCACGCATTGGCTTCTGGTCAAAGTAGAAGGCCATGAACTTCATTTCTCATGGCAAGACAATAGGCAGACTTTTGAGCCAAGCCCAGACAAACACGTGGATGGAGAAGAATAAAGGAAGTCACTAGGTAGAGTTACCGTCACCTGCAGAAGCTGTCAAATGAGGAGACTCAAGGCGGGCACTGTCTTCCTTAGGGCATGGGGAAGTGGCCACAGTCCTGGTTTTGAGCAGAGATTTGTTCTGAGGATGAAACTCTTGCTCTTCCGTAGCCAGGGAAAAGGCACTATTCTTTCCCCCAGGGCCACTGGCAGTATTCTCAGACAGTGGTGTCTCAGCTAGGGCGTCCCGGCGGGACAACAGTGGAAGCCCCACAGGAGAGGGAGTGTCCACCACCAAGTGTTTCCCACTGCTCTGCACTGTTGCTCTCTGGGGGCATAAGTCTTGTAGCGGCTGCTCTACACACAGCGGGTTGATCCAGCAGGCTTTATGCCGCAGGAGCCTCACGTCTAACTGGCAAAGAGGGTGGTCAGTATCCAGGAGCTGGGGTGAATCATCAGCATCCTCACAGGCACCATTGATCCCTTCCCAGGGGTCCACAGGACACTCTGGCCGGTCTGTGGACTGGGACACCATCCTTCCCGGTGTGGAGTGAGCGTGCTCCAAACATAGCTCTCCGGTGGCTGCTGTACCACCGGGCATGGTCCTTGAATTCATCACATGGCCAGCTGGAGGTCTGAAGAATTTATCTGCAATGAACAAGAATCATCCTGGATAAATAAGAGTCCAGTCGTATTTTTGATTATATATTATTGTCAATAAGCTAAAAACAAACAAAAACAAATCATTCCTTTATACCTCGCATTAACTTCTTGTATTTTCCCGTCAAAGATAAATGACTAAATCAGAGGAACAAAACAAACAACCAAAAAAAAAAAAAGCAGTAAATCTAGAGTTTGATGTAGAGATAAGAAACATTTTTGCCAGTGTGAGCTTAACTGAAGGAGCCACAAAGATCAACTAATAATGCAAAATAGCAACGTGCCAAAGGTATTATGATAAAAATTATCTGTCAAATTAAAAATGGGAATGCCGTATAAAAGTCAAGACACTTTTACAGCATGGTATTTGGAGTTTGTTCTAGCCTTAGAGCAAAGTCAGGAAGACAACCACTAAGACCCTGGTGCTGTGCGGTTCGCATTAACTTGAATACTCGGGACATCTGTAGGAATTCAGCATGAGTTTCTAGTATTTTTAAATGATGCTGTGGCTCTAGAAGCCATCTTTAAAAGGGTTCTGTCTGCTTTGGCTGTAGTGAGGGTGATGATGGGCTAAAACGTTGATCTGCACAGTGAGAAACACTTTGGCTATTTCAACAAACATTTCTTTTTCCTGTCTGTCTTTGAGAGCAAGGTGGTTCAACCAAGTCAGCCTTCACAAGACACAGTCCATCTGGGCAAATTTAGCCCAAATGAAGAATACCACCACATATGAGATTGGCTCTATGTCTTTGTGTCCAAACACCTGAGAGAAAAGCATCTTAAGGATTGACTGGGCTCATGTCTTCAGCAGGTTCAGTCCTTGGTAACATAGCCCTTGTTACTGGGTGTAGTGACCCAATGTGTCATGGCTGTGGGAGTGTGTGACAAAATCAGAAACAAGAAGGGGCCTGAATAAGACATGCCCTTCTCAGAACACCTTTAATTTCTTGCTTCTTCCAACCAGCCCCACCCAACCATAGTCTACTCAATTTTTTAATCCCTCGGTGGGTTAATCCATGCATTAGGTCAGAATCCTCATGGTTGAATCCTCTCTGAAGACAGTCACAGACACACTAGAGGTTTATTCTACTCGATCCAGTCAACAGGCAAGAGTATCACATACAAGTGTAACTGAATATGAGAACTTAGAGTCAACTCCAGAGTGTCAACCGTCATCACGCTATTTGGAGATGACTCCCACGTGCTCATTTCCATCTGACATCCCCTCTGCTCCAGGCAAGGTTATCACATTACCTGCTTGACCTTTTCCCAGTGACCCTCAACTTAATACGCCTAAATCAGACACTAAAGCCCCCTCTCCCAAACCTGCTCCTCTCCTACTTTCCCCATCCCAGGAAGTACATTTCTCAGTCCCCTGAGTCTACGATTTAGGAGCCATGCGTGACCCCATGCATTCCCAGCTCTCCTTCCTTAATCCATGAACAGGTTTAGAGCCAGCGTATCCATCAAAGCCACTGTCTTCTCCCACTTGGACACCTACCTACTTCACAGTGGAGAGCAGCTTCCCTCCTTCTGCCCTTGCCCATCCACAACCCCAAGCATTCAGAGGAACCCTTTATAAGCCTAAACTGCATCTCATTCTCCCAATCAAACCCCAATGGATTCCCATCAAATCAAGATTGAAACCCACACTCCTTACCTTGCCTTTAGGCTTGCCATGACCCTGAAAACCTCTTATTTATCTTTCTCAGCTGTTGTCAGCCCCAACAACACAAGAAGCTCTTGGGCCCTCAATTCTCACCACCCCAACGGTGCAGTTCACCTTCTGCTTGAAGTGCTCTTCCCTCAAGTGAGCACAGCCTGGTCTTCTCTTATCATGCATGCCTTAGTTTTGAATTACTTCCTCAAGGAACTCTTTCCTAACTAAAGGCAGTTCCCTGATCACCTCCTACTCTGTCACTCTGTTCAATTTCACCACAGAAACATCACTTCCTGATTCTTTTCCCGCTCCTTCCTCTGAGTCTTCCTCTGCCCCCAACTATAAGCCTCATGACAGCAAGGGGTTTTTTTTGGTCTGTTCTCTGCCACATCATATCCCCTGTGTCTTCAGTTGCATGTAAGAGCTTAATAAAGGCTTATGAAATAGATGAATATGACCAACAAATTGGAAATAAAGTCAAGAGATAAATCCCTTCTTTGGTAGATGTGGGTAGTTCAATTACTGGGACGTAATTATTTTTAACAAGAATGGAAATGCACACAAGCCTCCTGAAGATATGGAATTTTTCTCACTCCATGTGGACATTGATAAGATACAGCCTCAAATTCACCAAAAAAAAAAAAACTATATATGAAAATTGTTCTTAAAAGTCTTTAGATTTCCTTGATTTGAAGGCCCTGTATTCTAGGTTACATATTTTGGAGTAATGCAGGTGAACGATACACTCTGTGTGCATGTGTGTGTGCACACGCACATGTGTACATATACGTGCTTATTCACCTATATCTGCCTGTGTGGACTTCCTGAAAAATTTGCAGGAGTCCCAAAATACCACCGAGAGAATACCACAGGATGAAAGTATCTGTGCTGTCAGAGCTTACTACCCGAAGTGTGTTCCTCCTCCTCCTCCTCCTCCTCCTTCTTCCCTCAAACCCCACCCTGGGCCCCAGTTTCTCTTTGTCACACATCTTTCTTGCCTCGTAACTTTGGATTTTATTTACACACACACACACACACACACACACACACACACACACACACATAGATTTCTATAAAGGCCCCAAACACAGAGCCCCAGAACAAGAAGTGAAGCGTTCCCGTCACTCAACACTCCATAAACCCTTCTTCAGTCCCACAGATAACTGCTGGCTATTCCATCCCTCCCACGCCCTTTGCAATGAATGATCCACCTATGTCAGATCCCAAAATTTATTTAGTCTTCTTTTTCAAGCACACACATTGGATCTTTTTAGTTACTATTCCATTGTTGTAAAGAGACACTGTGACCAAGGCAACCCTTGTCAAAGAAAACATTTAACTGGAGTCTTTTTTATAGTTCCAGAGGGTTAGTTTGTGGTCACCATGGCAGGAAGCAGACAGACATGGTGCTGGAGCAGTAGCTGAGGGCTCTACATCCTGATTTGGAAGACAGTTGCAGGGGGTGGGGCTGAGATTGGGCCTGGTGTGGGGGGGGGGGGATAAAAATAAAAGCCCACTCCCAGTGATAGATACCCTCCAATAAGGTCACACCTCCTAGTCTTTCCCAAACACTTCACCAACTAGGGAGCAAGCATTCAGTTATAAGGTTATGGGGGCCATTCTCATTCAAAGCTTCACAGTTTCACAGTAGACATGTTCCATAATTTATATTATTCTTTGTCAACAATGCAACTTAAAGGTTATTTCACACACTTTTTAACTTCTTTTTAAATTTTGTATCTTTATTTTTGTCATATGAATGTTTTGTCTCCATGTATATATGTTCACCATGTGTGTGCCTAGTCCCTATGGAGGTCAGAAGAGGACTCAGATTCCCCGGAACAGGATTACAAGCAGCTGAGATCCGCTATGTGGAGCTGGGAACTGATCCCCTGCCCTCTGCTAGAGCAGCCATCTCTCCAGCCCCTTGTCTTAACTTCCTACCACTTTCCCCGGTGTACATGTGTTACAGTTTACATAGCCAGACGCGACATACATATTTATTTCCAGCTTTTCATTGCTATGAAATATACATTACTGGGCAACTTTGTTCGTAATATTTTTGCTGACTCCCCTCTGCTTGTCTGTTTCTCTTACTAGTTCCAATCTTACTTTGAGTCACACTTCAGAATGGCCCCATGATTCCCTAGAGCTCTAGCCCCCAGTTTGTTTTCTACCTCTGTGACAAACATCATGAATAAAAGCAACTTGGGGGTGTGTGATGGTTAGCCTTGGTTGTCAACTTGATGACATCGGCAATTGACTAAACCCAAGCATACCCTGGATTGATTTTTCTGATTGGATCATTTAAGGTGGGTTGACTTGTATTCTGTTGTGTGTATACGTTGCACTTTTAAAATTTAGTCATCTGCTGATGGACATGTAAGATGTTTACGTATGTTGGCTATAGTGAACAGCCATGGTGAACACAGGACTGCAAATGTCTCTGGCATGATGAGTTCACTTCTTTTGGACATTTATCCAGAAGTGAGACTCTTACACCATTTGGTAGTTCCATTTACAACACTGGCTGGCCCTCCGTAGTCTTCCCATAATGGCAGTGCTGTTACCGCCAACAGCACACCAGGTCCCCTTTCTCCACATCCCCACAAATAAAATTCATTACGACACATTTCCTGGTGTGTTACTAAACACACCCAGTAGTAAGCAAATGTGGCTAATAATGAGTAATTCTTTAACCATAGCATGTGGTCAAATTCATGAATATTTCCCTATACCCTCTTCAGTCTCTCCGGGCCTACTTCCCTTCAGACCCTGATTTCAAACAAAGATTCACATCCCCAAGTAAGCTGACAGACTCTGAATCTATCATGTCAAACTGAAAACGTTAACATGCCCAGCAACACAGCTCCAAGCTTCTAGACAGCGTCTAGGATCAGAGCAAACAGATTTCTTAAAGGTCAAAGCTTTACTGTAACAGGTGAACATTATCTTATAGCAAAGTCAGCAGGAAGGACACAGTGTCTTATTGCAGTGGCCGCTGGGTGACGTCACAGGCACTGCTTCCTGTCTGGTCCTCTCTTTAGGAAAAAAAGATTTGCCAGTAGTTCTATAGGCTTGCTGTCAGAAGCACAAGGAAGAAGGACAGAGAGCCACTAAAAGTAAGAGGTGTGGTGGCAGGATGAGGGGGCAGCTCTAAGGCAAGGATAGGAGAACACTGATGTTCACCTGAAGAACCACAGAGTTGCCTCAGATTCACAAGTGACCAACTTCCTATGGCTGTTACATGGTTCCCACTTCCCACTCTTAGCTTTCTCAGTGAACACTCACATGAGCTCAGGTGCTAATGTATCAGTTTGAGAAATGAGATGGGACCATGAGGGGACTTGCCCCAAGTTTTACTTTGGCAATCAGCAGAAGTAGAACAAAATGGAAGTCTGACGCCTGAGCCAAAAGTCTTTCTGTGAGGAGTCATATGGCACACACTGGCTGACGTCAGCAAGAAACCACCAGTTTCCTTGGCAGTGTGATCTTGAAGACGTTCCTATTGGATTTATATTCAAGTGCAGAAATAAGAAGCTGGGAGTGGTGGCTTGTGCCTAGGATTTCAGCACTTGGGAGGCTAAAGCAGGAGGATCTTGAATTACAGGATCACTTGAGCTACTAAAGAGCTCAAGGCCAGGGTGGGCTACACGATGAGATGCTGTCTCAAGCAGCAGCAATAAAAGGAAGAGTAAGAACTGGAGTGCTCCCTGGACTTGGTGGTAGATGCTTGTAATTCCAACTACTCAAGAGGCTGGTGATTCTAAACTGATCGCAGATTAGGCAATGTGTCAAGATTCTGTCTCAAAATAAAAATTAAAGGGGCTGTGGGTACAGCTTGGTGGTATGACACTTGCCTAGCAAACACACAGGACATGGTTCTTTCTCCTCCCTCTCCCCTCAAAAGAAAAGAGTTTCATCATATGCCCCATACATTCTCTATTTTTAATGTTCTGTATAATTATAAAGCACGTGTAAAAACAACATATTATTTTGCTTTCCAATGAACCTTTTGTACCCTAAAAATACCCTGCATTTGAGAGATCATTGCTCAAGTAATAGTTCATTTTTAATGTTACAGATGGAAAACAATAGTAAACCACCTGTAACTCCAACATTCAAGAGGCGGAGGCAGGAGGAGCAAGATTCTGCTCAAAAAACAAAGCACACAAACAAACAAAAAGCCATACAAACCAACAAACGTGAAACCAGAAATATATCTGAACATAATTAAAGACTAAAACATTGAAAAATACCTGTTAACGCAGAAACGTTTGAGTTGGTACTTGTACTTGAAAGTTGTCTAGAGTTCACACATGAGCAAAATAAAATGAGTTGCCATGTTGGAAAATGTCTGGCACATCATCAGTGTTAACATAAACCGACCATCTGATCTAGGAACTCTTCTACAGACTCACAAAAAAACAGAAAAGGATGTTCAACAAGCCTCATACTTGACTGTGAGAGCAGCGCTTGCTCATCACAGACAGAAAAGAGGAAACGCTGCCGATGTCCACCAACCAATGACTACATGACCAAAGGGTCCGGCAAGCATGCTGTAAAATAGTGCTTAGTCATAATTAAAAATGTGAAATAGTGCTTAGTCATGATTAAAAATGTGAAATAGTGCTTAGTCATGGTTAAAAATGTGAAATAGTGCTTAGTCATGGTTAAAAATGTGAAATAGTGCTTAGTCATGATTAAAAATGTGAAATAGTGCTTAGTCATGGTTTAAAAATGTGAAATAGTGCTTAGTCATGGTTTAAAAATGTGAAATAGTGCTTAGTCATGGTTAAAAAATGTGAAATAGTGCTTAGTCATGATTAAAAATGTGAAATAGTGCTTAGTCATGATTAAAAATGTGAAATAGTGCCTAGTCATGATTAAAAATGTGAAATAGGAGAGAAGTCCACCCTTTTCATGG
>JAQHUG010000126.1:4686961-4697082 GCA_028555095.1 Dicrostonyx torquatus | reverse complement strand
GTAGTGGGGGAGCGGGAGGGCCGGGAACAAGGGGAGTAAATGTAAATTTTTCTTTTAACAATAAAAATTTTTAAAAAATGTGAAATAGTGCTTAGTCATGATTAAAAGTGAATACTGCTTTGAGTGAGCCAAGTAAAAGAAGTCAGACTCCAAAGACATTTCCCTTTTCTAAGTATTTATGTCAGACGTCCAGAATAGGTGAATCTGCACAGACGAAGTAGATTGGCAGCTCTTAGAATGGAGGAGAGGGGAAAGCGGTTGGCTAAAGAGAAGCAGGCTTACTCCTGAAGTAGGGGAAGGGTTCTAAAAGCAACCACAGCAATGACACCCACTACAGTTCATTGTCTCCTATGGCAAACGAGAGTCATATGGCATCTGAGTTTTATATAGATCTCAGCAATGCTATTTTTGTATTGGAACAGGAAGAACTGTCCCTCTACCTTAAAAAAGACCTAGGAAGACTATGGGGCTGGTGAATCAAAGCGGGGCCATGAGAGGAACACCAACCGCAAGGCTGTGGAGGTAGGGAAATGGTAGAAGAAGCAGGAGACAGAAGGAGAGTTAAGAGATGATGAATAAATGAGCCTAAAATAGCATGCAAAGGGAGGGGAAGTAAAAGAGAACTCACCACAACAGCACTGTTTAGAGGAGGGGGGGCGAAGAAAACATCATTTTGATGGCTTCTGGACAGCTATCACACCTCTCTCTTGAGTACGCCACACGCTCAGACATGTACCCTGTCTTTCAAACAGCACCACAGGAGTTAACAGTGAGGAAACAAGGCCCTAATGTTTAGCACTGTGGTGTGTCTAGTTGGGTGCCTCTCTTTTAGAAGTGCATACAGAAAGACTTAGAAAGAGCAGGGATTCTTGCGTTGCTTTAAAATGCTGCCAGAAGGGATGGATGTGGAAGACGGGCGTTATTAGGCACACTGATAACTGCTGGAACTGGGAGAAGAGAGCACTCTTCCTTACACTAACCTTTCTACTTTCAAGTGAAAGTTTTCCATTAGAAATTCTTACAAATAAAGAAATTTAAAAAGAGACTCACTTTGCTACACCTATATGCTATGACCTCTATGACACCCCTATCCTTCCTGGGACACTCCACACCTGTATCACTTCGGTGTCTGGGTCGTCATGGAAATGCTACCATCACCTTTTAACCACGTAGGTGTGTGCTGTCCCCATTTCCCGCCCACTTTTAACCACATCGGTGTGTGCTGTCCCCATTTCCCACCCACTTTTTCTCCATAGCAGTTTTCCTCTGACATCGTTCTCCTCATCCGGTCATAGCACAGCCTTGAACTGTTCTAAATTTTCTACACACACACACACACACACACACACACACACACACACACTTTGATTAGGGTACAGTCTTTCAAGCTATTTCAGATAAAAATAAACTCTCTTGCTTTCTAAATAGCAGCAAAGAGACCGGAGGTGAGAGCAAGATGAAGACTATTTAAAAAGTCAGGGTGACTAAGAAATACTTGGTATGGGAGCAAACCTGGAAGACCTCAGATGAGAGAAGACAGTCCAGAAATGCAGACACTTGACATAAAATTAACTTGGGTTCTGAAATAAAAGAAGAAGAAGGAAAAGAGAAGGAGGAAGGATAGAACAGAATCCCACCTCTTTATCCTCAGAGTCCACGAGAAGATGTTAATGGGGCTGCCTCTTGGGGAAGGCACACACAGCCTGAAAACCTGTTTTCAAATGGGTAGACCCCAGAAACCCAGGCCAAACCAATTTAGCCCTTAATTTCTCAGACCCACAGGTGAAGGGAAGAAGTTTAAACCTCAGGACCCAAACTCCCCCAGAAACAGCACTTTTCACATGCTGCCGCCGTCACGTGGTAATGGTATGCTGTAGTGATATTTTTGTTTGTGTTTTAATAAATAAATCTTGCCTGGATATCAGAGTGCAGAACTAAACCACTAGAGGCCAGGGAGTGGTGGCACATACCTTTAATCCAAGGCCTAGAGGCCACTCTGGGATTCATAAGATTGAGCCTGTCTAAAGAAGAGAAATAGAAACTCACACAAAGGTGATCCCAGCACTTGGAATCCCACGCCTTTAATCCCAGCACTAGGGAGGTGGAGACAGGAATGATATGGCGTGGCTGAGAGTGGTGTTTAAGGGGGAGGAGGCAAGGGCTGAGGTCTGGTGGAGGCACAGTGCCGTCTAGGCAGTCTGAGGATCGCCCCTTCGGTCTGAGCATTGGTGGAGGTTAAAGGTCTCTCTAGTGACTGGCTGCTCTGCTTCTCTGATCTTCAGCTTTAGCCCCTCCATCTGACTCAGGGTTTTGATTAATTAAGATCAGCTAGAATTCGTGCTACGTTGTGCACTTACTTCTCAGACACTAAAGCTCCACAAGACTTTAAAATGAGAGCAAGCTGCCAAAAACTCCTGTTTTATGCAGGCTACAGGACAATTCAGATCATTTGGCAATTGAGCCATACTTAGATGTTTTTAAATAACAGTTCATGTTTCTTTAGCTGCCCCCCAAACTACCTTTTCAAAACTCATTTTCAAATGAAGAAAGAGCAGAGAAGGATACCACAGAGATTTTCAGGGTTCAGATGTTCTCAGGTCCACTAGAATGGGTTACAATTAAAAAGGGATGAAAATCACAGGCAAAATAGCCTGAGTGCAGTTTTCATTACTTGACATCAACTAGGGAAAACATCCGCTCACACCTCAAACTTCTAGATTCTTCCATCTACCCACAACAACAGCAACAATACACACACACAACCCACCTTGGAGGGCTAATGTACACTTCCCTCTTTTAATAAATGTAAAGCCAAAGATGCAAACATTTTAAAAAAAAAAAAAAAAAGAGGATTTTCAACCTAAGTGCTGGGTAGATCATGCTGGGTATGTGGTTTCATGGTCTATTCATTTACAGTTACCCAGCTGCCAGGTGACAAAAACACCCACATCTGAAATCTCCTGTTCCCCCTAAGAAGTCTTTTTCCTTCTCAACTCATGCTCCCTGTTCTGAAGGACACAGAGCATCTACTCAATATGAGAACACTATTATTATTTCATGGATCCGAAAACTGAAAGTGATGACCATGCAGCCGTCCAATGGCTCTTTGGAGAATCACAGCTGGAACGATGATTCCAGAACCTCCACTCTCAACCCAAAGATCACCTCTATGTATAGGATAAAACCCGGGGCAGAGAGAAAACACACACTCACATGCACACACGCATGCGCACATACACTCACACACCTCCCAGTCAGTAAGGTGAATTCATGACAGAGTTAGGTAAGACACTTCTGAGCTCCGTGACCTTGAACGAGGCACCACACCTCTCTGTGCTCCATTCCAAGCTCCAGCTGGATATGAGAACTGAATTGTAGCTTGTGTGACTCAGTCGGGCACACCGTGTTCTCTAGAAGTTAACTTTGCTATCATTGTCCTCGCTATCACAGAGCCATTCCCAGCCAGGACGGATGCTTAGGGAGTCCTCTGAGTCTTCCTTCAGGTCCTCTTAACTAAAATGTATAAAGCGACCAGAGATCTTCTGGAGGGACGATGAAAAGATGTAATAGGATCGACAGCCACCAGTACCTCTGGGATTTATTCCCTCTGGAAGCCTGTGCATGCTTATTTAAGAAGGTGCATAGATATTAATAATCACACAGCTCACCACGCCAATCTCTCTGCACATGACTAGAAATCTATTGTTGGTGACGAGGGAAGCTATTCTGTCGATTGTGTCACGTGTGTGCATGCAGAGGAACGGGGCCTTGGACCACTAGGCTGTCACTCTTTCTTCAGCTCTTGACTTACTTCCCACTAGCACATGAAGTTCTTTCCACTGAATATTTGCCCTCTGCCCCCACAGAAATTGTGTAAAAAATAAAATAAACAAGGGGGTTGGAAGGATGGCTCAGTAGTTAAGAGCGCTGGTTGCTCTTGCAAAGGACCCAGGTTCAAGACCCAGCATCCACATGGTGACTCACAACCATCCACAGTTGGGGGATCCAAGGCTTTCTTGTGATCTTCTTGGGCACCAGACACACACATGGTGCACAGATATACAGGAGGACAAAACACTAAAACATAAACTAAAATAAATCTATTTAAAAAAACAAACAGCTGGGCGGTGGTGGCACACGTCTTTAATCCCAGCACTCGGGAGGCAGAGGCAGGCGGATCTCTGTGAGTTCGAGGCCAGCCTGGTCTACAAGAGCTAGTTCCAGGACAGGTTCCAAAGCCACAGAGAAACCCTGTCTCAAAAAACAAACAAACAAACAAGAGTGTGGTATGCAAACTAACCACGGCCTCAGATGCCATGACCCTCAAATTCCATCATTGTTCCCTGCACCCCTCCCGCCTCTATACAGACCCCAAGGAACTGAATGAGAAGAGGCAGTTCCTATTATCTGGCCGTGAGGAGCAGGTGGCAAGGCCGCTGAAGAGGAACTGAGAGCTGCGGGGATGGAGAAACAGACATGCTTTGACCCTTGCCACAGGGAGTTGCAAAAAGACCAAGCTTGCATAAAGCCTCTTCTGGCCGCTGTGCAGCAGGCAGGAGCTGTGGGCCCAGCACCAGTCACTCACTGCAAAAGCCGAAGGCCACCCCTAAAGCCTCCCTCCTGGAGGCTCATTTCTCTTTCCACTCTCTGGGAAGTGGAACCTGGGCTCTCTCACCTCACCAAGGAAGTGCCCTGACAAATATTTGGCCCTGAGGCTGGTCTAAGGAACCCCCAGTTTGCTAACGGGCTTCATCAAGTTCTTTGCCACTGAAGGATCTCGCACTCGGCACTGGGACTCGCGGTAGGGGCAGCTCCAGAGTACATGGTTTCTTCTGAGCCTAATCTCTCATTTAGGGTAATACCCCTTTCTCACGCATTCTCACTTCTCTGCATTCCCCGCACTGGTGTCACTAAGTTGTCCGGTCCAGAATCGCCCCAATTCCAGGTCAGCAGGTGGATGGACTTCAGGTGGGATGTGCTTGCTTACGTGGCAAAATGGTTTTCTGCCACCTTGAGAAGTCCAGGGCATTTGGCATTTAAGGGCCTATGGACAAGCACCTGGGTTCAGGCTCCTTACTGCCCCCAGTGATGATGCCTGGTCCCCTTCTTCCCCTCATCCTCCCTCTCCCCAAAAGAGCACTCATTTTGCAAAGTCACACAGAAAAAAAAAATCCTCTTCTTCCCGGAGGACGCCTTCCCACAGCCCCCAAGTAACCATGACACTGTCCTGACCACCTCTAAGGCCACGGATTATTCTGTGTCTGAGGCTTCCTGCACTCCCCTCTCATCCTCATTGTGCCCCGCCTCCCGACTCCCTCAGCCAGGCCAATACAGCTCCCGGCTGACTTCAAGGGGTCACTGCGTTGCGGAACCTTGGGAACACGCAGCGAGGACCAAGATGCAGTCGGAACGCTGCCGGGATGCCAGTCATCTTCGCTTCCTCCTGCCTGTGACGCCCACGATAACGAAAAGCCCCGGGAAAGCGAAGCCTGCGTCTGCACGCAGGAACGCGGGGACACTGGGAAGCGCCACCGAGTGGGTGCCCTGGACCCGTGCCTCGAGGCTACACCCTGCCCTCGGATGCCACCGACCCGCCACGCCCGGCTGAAATAAGCGCGAAACCAAACTGGCACAAATGAGCTCCCAGCCCCCAACTCCCAAGCAGCAGCTTCCCCGACTCCGATGTGTCAGCGCTAAAGTCAGCGAGTCTCGCGTGGACCGCGGCTTACCCGCGCCTCCTGGCCATTAAATCCACCTAATAGCCACCTTGCCATGTGGCAGCAGCAGGTCGGGATCACCTCGTCGATGTGTAGCCAACAGCTCCGAGGTTCTGATGGTGCAGAGAGAAGTTGCCAACGAATACAGAAAGTTTTCACCAATAGAAACCTAAGTCCTCGGCTCAACTGTACGTGCAACCACCCTCAGCCCCCCTAGGTGGCGCTGCGTGCTCTCTGGGGAAAGGATTGGGACCATTAATCCTGCAGACAGTCCCAGCATCCCCAAGGCCCCCTTCTGTGCTTCTCTGTAAAATCCACCTCCATCACTCCAGATGGTTCTTTGGCTTTGTCCGTTATTGCTTCCAGGTTACAGAGCAAACGCAATGAGATTTTGGATTATTTGTCGAGCATCTCTGAAATAACCCCAGTGCCTGGGACAAGTTTGGAGTGGTTTAAATTTAACTAGCTGTTGGCTTTTCAGAGAAAGTTAGAAACCAATTAAAACAAAGTCAGATAAATACTAGCTGCCAGTCATTGTCCTCCCCTTTCCTTGTGGCTAGTTTGTTTGGGGGTTACACTGGATTGGACCTGGAAAGATTCCATGTCAACTGAACACCCACTGAAGAAAACTTACATTGAAAAGTCAGAAAAAGGAGTAGGTACGGAGCTCGGAGGAGCGCTTTGATGCCAGCCCGAGCTACACAGCAAGACTATTTCAAGAAAAGTCAACAAGCAAACTGTGTAAGTTAGGGCTAATATTTGTTGCTCAGTTGCTGTGTCCGCTGCCTTTAATTGTGTTACGCAGCCTTTAAAACATCCCTGATTGTAAGACATCATTGTTCCTGCTTCAAAGATAAGGGGTCTGTGGCTTACAAAGTCGTTTAATGACTCCTCCGAGGCCACACAGCTAGATAGCACCGTCAGACTTTTTAGGTAGGTGTATCCTACGTCTGATGGCTACGGAGCCTCAAACAGGCAGACGAATAAAATAAAGGGGACCATGGGAGAAACTTGTTTCAGGGACATCTAAAAGGAAAGAAGTCACGGGGTGGGGCGAGAGAGAAAGAATCTTAGCAACAGCGAATGTCTTGTGGAGCAAATTGGTGTTAAGGTTTGAATCTGAGATATCTCACACAGATTCGCTCTTTTTTGAAAGCTTGTTCCCGAGTGGCTGGTGATATCTTGGGAGACTTTGGAACTTTTAGGGAGTAAAGCTGAGCTGGTGGAAGTTGATAACTAAGAATGGGACTTATAAGTTTATAGCCCAGTCCCAGTTCCACGGCTTTTCTGCTCCCTCATGAAGGAGCCAGTGCCTCTGCCTCCCCCACGGCTGGAGTTGTCCCTGCCATACTGACCTCCTCCTCCTGAGAGCCCAAACAAGTCTTTCCGGCATGAAGTTAATTCTGCCATGTATGCCATTAACCAAAAAGTCAAAGCAAATGCTCTGGAAGATGGAGGTGAGGCGCCGCAGTAGAGATATGGACCCTGAGTTCAAGTCCCAGCACCAGGAGAAAACAACTGCCAAATGGCAGACTAAATGAAGTTAAGAAAAGGATTCTTAGGCTAGGGATACACAGGCCAGAGGCATTACTGGGATGCATAAGGCACCACAGTCCCTGATATATAAAGACTTTTCTCACAGGGGGCTAGGAATTTTTGAACAAAAATTGTAGGAGTTTTGGTCAGTCTTCTGTGAAATCATCTTCACCAAATTTGCTGTTGGCTGAACAGTTGTGAGAGTGCCTTACTAAATCTGAATGTGCATAAAAACCTGAGTTCACCAGGCAGTGGCAGCCCACACCTTTAATCCCAGCAATTGGGAGGGAGAGCAGACAGATCTCTCTGAGTTAGAGGCCAAGCTAGTCTACTGAGCAAGTTCCAGGACAGGCTACACAAAGAAACCCTATCTCAAAAAGAAATAAAGAAAGAGAGAGAGAGAGAGAGAGAGAGAGAGAGAGAGAGAGAGAGAGAGAGAGAGAAAGAAAGAAAAAGGTCCTGAGTTCAATTCCACACCCTATGTTGCGGGGGGAGGGGGGCAGGGAGCACAGCGTGGTGGCACTTTTTAATCCAGAGCTAGTAGGGCAGAAACAGCCCTAAGGCTCCCTAGTCAGCCAGCCTAGCCTCCTGGGAAAGTTCTAGACCAGTAAGAAACCCTGTCTTTATAAGCAAGGTGACTAGCCCTTAAGGAGGAATGACAACAGATGTTGTCCTCTGGTCTCTACTCTCTCTCTCTCTCTCTCTCTCTCTCTCTCTCTCTCTCTCTCTCACACACACACACACACACACACACACACACACACCTCACAGATGTGCGCACATACACAGAACATACACATTTCACATCTAGTCACAATGGAGCTCTACATTTTGAAAGAGAATCTTGAGAACTAAGATGAAGTTTCAGGGACATGTCATTCAATCTGGAAAGTCTCTAGAAATCATCCATGTCCCTTCTGGGATGCATAAGAACTTTCCCAGCATTAACTATGAGAACTGGGCATCCTGGGGCTGCCTAAATGACTGGCCAGTTCTCAGTCACCAATTACTACAACTGAGCATCACCCAGGCGAAGCATAGGCTGGCATGATTTTTTCGCCATCCATGGAGAAGACCAATGGCAAGGAGGTCCAAGACTAGCACTGAAAGACGTGAATGTCAGGGACAGTTTAGCCCTTTAGCCAGCCAGCATAGGTGAGCAAGCACATAAAGCTCCCTTGTGGCCAGAGCATCCTCATTGTTGCAAGAGAATAAAAGTCTGGTGGTGGCCCCCCCTGCAAAACCCAGCTCTTGTAGAATATTAAAGATGTATCACATTTGTTTATGCTGTGGAATATTTGTTTAATGAATGCAGCAAAGATGTGCTGCATTCTTTTATGTTGCATTTGTTTAACTCTGCTTTGCCTGTCTAAAACATCTGATGGTCTAATAAAGAGCGGAATGGCCAATAGTGAGGAAGGAGGAAGGATAGGCAGGGTGGTGGGCAGAGAGAATAAATCGGAGGAGAGAAGAAATCTGAGAAGAAAATCAAGGACCAAGAAAAGAAGGAAAGAGGACACCAGGGGCCAGCCACACAGCCACACAGCCAGCCACAGAGTAAGAAGAAAGGATTATAGAATAGAGAAGATAAAAGTTCAGAGCAAATAGGTAGATAGGATAATTAGTTAATAAAAGCTGGCTAGAAATATGCCAAGCTAAGGCCAGACATTCATAAGAAAGAATAAGCCTCTGTGTTTTGGGAGGGAGCTGGCTGGCGGGTCCCCCAAAGAGCAAAGAGTAAAATCATCAACTATACCAAGCCAGCCTTCACAAGAAGCCACTGTGCTGGGAGCAGAGCTTGGCCCCTGCCTTTGAACTCAGCTGACAGAGACACGAAAGGGGAAACTAGTCTCTACAAAACAGGAAGGAAATGAGAGAAACAAGCTCCATAATAAGCCATGGAGCCTGATGGTGTCCTGTCACCCACACACAGAAGTCGGGGAAGGGAGGGTGACACCAAGACCTGTGGAGAGGGACAAGGCCAGCAAGGGAAGCTGCATTCAGATGCTCTGTTGTGCCAGCCTGTCTTACACAGTGTTACCTACAAAAGGACAGATCCCTGTTTTCATTAACACAAGAAACCTAAAATAAATCCATGGAGACAGAAAGATGAATAAAGGTCACCAGGGGTTTGGGGGATGGCAAAAGTAGAGTTACTTACAGTTTAGGGAGTATAAAATTTCTGCCCAGGATGACAGACATGTGAGACTGGATTGTAGTGGCGATTGTCCAATGTGACTAAAAAGGGTTGGTATCATAACGTTTTGAACATTTTACCATAACAAAAACATATACACACCTATATTTATTAAAAACCCATTATCACAGTGCAATACTCTTCTGGACTAAAAGCTCAAGAAAATGCCGTGTGCCTGAGAACACTCAGAGACTCTTTGCTTGAGTTTTAGCAAATCTGTCATTATTTGCTTCCTCTTAGAGGTACCAGGGCCGGACCTCTGGGTTGTTATTCTCCTATTCTCCCCCATCAGGAAGAAGAGTATTCTTAACCCTTTGGGGGTTGTTTTGTTTCTTTTGAGGTGGTTTCAGTCTATCCAGTCTTCACTTCTTGAGCTCATAAAATCCCCCTGCCTGGGCACACTTAGTAGGTGGATGTGGTGGTTTGAACAGGTATGGCCCCCACAGACTCATATGTTTGGATGCTTGATCCATAGGGAGTGGCTTTATTAGGAGGTGTGGCCTTGGATGGAGTTGGAGGAAGCATGTCACTATGAGGTCTACTATGCTCAAGCCATACCCAGTGTGACGCACAGACTCCTGCTGATGCCTGTGGATCAAGATGTAGAACTCAGCTCCTTCTCCAGCACCAAGCTTCTGCTTGCCTGCTGCCATGTCCCACCATGATGATAA
>JAQHUG010000126.1:4584644-4620790 GCA_028555095.1 Dicrostonyx torquatus | reverse complement strand
TTTTGTTTTTTGTTCTTTGAAACAGGTTTCTCTGTGTAGCCCTGGCTGTAGACCAGACTAACCTCAAACTCAGCGATCCACCTGTCTTTTCCTTCTGTGTGCTGGGATTAAAGGTGTGTGCCACCATGCCCCAGCTAATTGGTGCAATTAATTATTATAA
Organism: Dicrostonyx torquatus; assembly: GCA_028555095.1. Classification (NCBI taxonomy): domain Eukaryota; kingdom Metazoa; phylum Chordata; class Mammalia; order Rodentia; family Cricetidae; genus Dicrostonyx; species Dicrostonyx torquatus. The sequence continues at coordinate 4,620,630 of JAQHUG010000126.1, read as the reverse complement.
AAGATATAGATGTAGGGGCTTGTTGCTCTTCCAGAGAACCTGGCTTTAATTCCCAGCATCCACAAGGTCCCTTACAACTGTCTGTAACTCCAGATCCAAGGGGATCTGAAACCCTCTTTTAGCTCCTATGGGAAACAGCTACATATGTGAAGGCAAAACACTCATCTACATAAAACGAAAGAAAACTACAGATGTCCAAGGCGAAACTTTTAAACTGACAAGAAAAGGCATCAAGGGAAGAGAAACCTTTGTCTGTCTGCCCCCAGCTCTCTTTCCTATAGCCACACTGGTAGTGGTTTCTGTGTGGATCTTGTGGAGCTATCCTGTCCCAACCAGAACAAGAGCAAACTCACCCCTGAGCCTGGAACGCTATCTTGAGCCCTCGCCAGTTAGACTGTAGTCCTGTTGACATCTTGAATATTTTTCCTAGAGCAGAGACTGCTGTGCACATGTCCAGGTAGTGGCTGTGATTTCTTCAGACCACAGGGCCTTCCTTATGTTTGCTTACGGTAGATTTTCTGGGATTTCTAGCAGCCATGAGCAGATTTAAAGATGAATGGGCCCCTGTGGAAACTGTGAGGAATCTGGTACTGAGTACCCTGATTGGGGTGAACCTCCTTCTAGGTCATTCCCCGGATCCCGTTTACACCCATCCTAAATTTGCTCTCTCTGTACCAGCTGGAAACTGAAGTGACTCCATTTTGCTTCTGAAACTGCCTTCTAACTTCAGGAAGTAACTCTGTTCTTTTGCTTCTGCAGAAAGATCTTATCATTGTCCCATTTGATTCCCTAGTTCTAGGTGTGCCTTCTCTGTAAGTCATGCATTGGGAAAATATAGTGAGAAATAATAGAGGTTTTCTTCTCTTCTCTCTCCCGCTCTCTATTTAGACTCGGCCCCTAAGCATACAGTACCTGAAATGTCTGAATTGTTGCTTAAGTGTACAAATTTTATCTTATGTTTCCTGGTGTTCTTCGGATTCTTTTTCCTCTCCTTCTTTGTTTTTTTACTTTGAGACAAGGTCTCACTTTGTAACCTAGGCTGGCATAGAACCCACTATGTAGCCCTGGCTAGCCTCAAACTCATAGTTCCTGCCTCAGTTTCTTGGACTGCTGAGATAATAGACATGAGCCCATTCCTGATTTGAGGTTCTACACATCTAGTGCCCGATATAAGCCTTGTCAACACCCTTGGGCATAGGATCCTAAAGGCCAGAGTACACACCCTGTTAAATCTGGAGAGATTGCCACTCTGGAAGCATCTGACTAGTCTCTAATGACAGCCTTGGGTTTGAAAACTATCCTGCAATGACATCCCATTCTTGAGCACTCCCTTTGAGGACCACAAACCAATGCCTTAGTAGATGCAGACGACCTTAAACATGAGAAGCGTTGGACTGCTTTTAGCATCTACCCGAGACACAGGCTGTAGTGATACATGCTGAGCACATACCACCCTAGTAACATCTGCCGCACAGAGCATCGACTGGGATGAAGTTCTGACGGTGGGACTGGGGTTTGCCCTACTCTGTGGGTTCTCATTGTATGGACTTGCAGAGAAGTCTTGCAAGCTGAGATTAATTTTTATGAAACATATATGAAGAAAATGTCCTAGGAAACATCTTTCCTTCTTGCATGTTCCCAAAGTATAGTAGCACACCCAAGGCTCTGAGAGGTTCATAGTAAAATCACTTGTTAAGGTTTTGGTTTGTTTGCTAGAGGCAGTTCTCATGTAACCTTGGCTGGCCTTCAATCCACAATATAGCTGAGGCTAACTTGGAACTCCTGATCCTTCTGTCTTCATCTCCCAAACACTGGGATTACAAGCATGAGCTGCTGTGCCTGCCTAAACAGTGCTGTTTGTTTGCTTATTTGCTTTGTAATACTGGGAGTTGAAGCCAGAGCCTCCCACGTGGGTAAGTGCTCTGCCACTGAGCTATCTCCTCAACTCTCCACCCTTGTTATTTTTAGCAATGATTTTCTTTATGAATAATGTCTGCCAGCAGCCTAACAAACTACAGCCACGGAGCACACACCAAGTAATGCTGCTTTAGTGTATTTAGCTCCCTATAGTCAAATTGCCAGTTCCCCTAAATAGTATATTGCACTCATCATATTATAAAACAATAACACAGTAAACCCATATTATATGATATGCTACAATGATTAGGTAAAACACGTAAGTAAATCAATTATGTGTACACTATTGCCAAATGTTAATCCATTAACTAACATTTATATTTGCATACTTAAAAAGCTAGGTTCAAGCGAGGTATGGTGGCACCCATCTGCAACCCCAATATTCAGGAAGGTGAGACAGTCAGGGAGAATTGCAAGTTTGAGGCCACCCTGGACTTGTATGGTAAGTTCCAGCCAACCTGAGATACAATGAGACATTGTCTCAATAAAATTAAAACTAAGTAGTTCAAAATAAAAAGCAAAATTTGAGTTTTTTTGTTTGTTTGTTTTGTTTTTTGTAAGCCCAGCATGGTGAGGCATATCTGTAATCCTGGCATTTGGAAAATACATTCTAGGCCAGTCTGGGTCAAATGAGACTGATTGAAATGAAAATTTCAAAAATATCTCTTTAAGCTCAAGACCTCTTATTTGTTACCTTGTTGTCAGATCTCCATCCATCCATCCATCCATCCATCCATCCATCCATCCATCATCCACCATCGGTGCTCCGAGGATGAACCCATGGCCCCACACATGCCAGGCAAAAGCTCTACCACTGTCCTTTTTCCCCCAGTCACTTCCTCTGGCTACATTATAACTAGCCTCTCATAAGAGCCAAAGGGTCAGCTGTTGCTACCGGATGTCTTTCTACTGCAAAGTTTTCTTTTTCTTTCTTTTTGAGATGGAGTATCACTGAGAAACCCTGGCTAACCTAGAACTTTTTTTTTTTCATTTTTTTTAAATTTAAAAGAAAAATTTACATTTACTCCCCTTGTCCCAGGCCCTCCCGCTCCCCCCTACCTAGAACTTGCTTAGTAGATTACTAAGCAATCTGTGATTTTCTTGTCTCTTCTTCCCCAATGGTGCTGTATGTCCAGCTCCCAAATTTTACACCAAGAAATCTCAAGCTTATTATTTCAAAGATATTCTTTTCATTATAAGCACTGTCTTATCTTGGGAGTAGTTCAAAGTATATTTTCTTCATTTCTTTAAAAATGCTCCCAACTCTTAAAGTTCTTGGTCAGAATGCTGCTTCTGCTATACAATTGATTATAACATCTCATATATAACTTTTAAATTAATAATTTCTGAATAAAGAAATGAACTGAGGACATGACTGTCCACAGATATTCACTGAAGAGCAGGAGAAGAAGGTTTATTGTAGATATGAGGGAACACACAAGAAGAGGCATCTGGAAGGATCCAGACTGAACTGGGCAAAAAGAGGAGAAAGAGGGTTGGGAGAGCAAGAGAGGAAGAGGAGATAGAGGAAAGATGGCAGAAGTGAGCCAGGAGACCAAGAAACCACTGCATAGACAAAATGGCTGGATTATATAGAGAAGAGAAGCTGGGGCAAGGGGCCCAGCCCAGTCCCTGGGTAGAGGATGGGGTAAGCCAGCCTGGATATTCCTGTAACCAGTAGTTGCTGAGAACCTGGTGGCCAGTGTCCACTTTGATATGTTAAAGAGGTACCTTGGCTAGCCATTTGTCTTGGGAGCTAACAGTTTCTTAAAAAGCACACAAATTGACATTTAGTCATGAGTTCAAGTATATTTATGAAAACAGAAGACTGAGGTATAGGTGTTTCACCAGACAGGATCTTCCATTTCTGGAGATGGTTTCATTGAAAATCTTCGGCCAGTAATCCAGATTCTGTAGTTTCTCCTCTTTTTTTTTTCTTTTCTTTTTTTTACCCTTTCCTTTTTTTTTTTTTAAATTTTTTATTTTTATTTTAGCAGGCTCTTACTATGTAGTTCTTATGTAGTTTTGGCTACTCACTGTACAGACCAGGCTGGCCTCAAACGCATAGAGATCCACCTGCTTTTGTCTCCTGAGTGCTGAGATTACTTTATCCATGTCTTCTTTTCCATAGCGGCATCAACTAAATAAACTCCAGCAGGGCCTGAGAGGCCAGTGTCATCAGGCCCTGCCTCTATGGAGAAGAGGACATGGATGAAGTCTCCCTGGGGTAGGAGCTGGCGCTCTTGTTCAGTCTGGAAGAGAATAAGGAGGCAGGGCAGAGCCAGATAGAGGAAAGGCAAGTGCCTATGAAGGGGCTGAGGGTTTCTATGTGAGATTTGAGACAGAGAGAAAAGAAGTTGAATGTGGGTGTCGGGGTCCGGTGGTCTACTGTACCCTAAATTATTTTTCTACCAGACCCCAACATAAACTACCTTTTCAGGAGACAAGGCCTGAAGGCAGGCAACTGGAGGATGGGACTAACTTCCTTTTAGGGGAGCCAAAAGGCTGGGGATCTAGCTTGGTGGAGTACTTACCTAGCAAGCACGAAGCCCTGGGCTAGCTCTCAGACACCTCATAAAGCAGATGTGGTAGGATACACTCATAATCCCAACACTTGCGAGGTAAAGACAGAGGATCAGGGGTGACTTCAAAGCATGCTGGGGATACAGAATGAGAGAGCCTCCGAGAGTAGTTCTTGGCCTTTAGGATTGCATAAGCGAGTGACATGAGAAGATCTGTGAGCTCATGTTGGCGGTCTACTTCTGTTTTGTTTTGTTGGTTTTTTTTTTTTCAAAAAGGGATATTCCCATTATAACTAATTATCACTGTTTTTTTTTCCTTCCAGAAAAAAAGTAGGAAAGGCACAGTCTCAAGACTATACAGAATTCTTAGAATTCAATACATCTAATTTCATATAAAAATTCACCAAACTTGTAATTTTTCTCATTTTATTAGGGTCATTTTGTCACTCATTGATTCACAGACCAGTGTTCTGGAACACTGGGAAAATGTCTGAAACATGCCCCAGAGAGTAACGTTTCGACTCTTTGGAGAAATCCATGTTGATCATTTTAGCTGTGCTGCAAACCTCCAAAGATCTCAGACAACATTGACTCATCCAGACACTGGAAGAAAACAAAAGGCCCAATTCCTGCTCTTGAAAGCTAATGAATACAACATGTGCTGATCCCTTACAGATATTTACTGACAAATATTTACAGACACATTACCAAGAGAAAACGTCAGTGCTGAGGGCATGTGACGGGAGTGGCCAGAAAAGGGCTGTGTTCACCAGGGAAGAAACAAAGGCAGAGAGGTTAGAGAACATTGATGTAAATCAATGTAAATAAGGCCGGCTTCTGCTGACCTTGGGGGTCAAATGCCTGTTCTTATTTGATTGTGGTCTCCATGTGTTTCTGATTGAATTTTCAATTGGGACAGAGGTGGGAGGACTTGCCCACCTCTGGTGGATCTGGTGTCAGGCTTCCTTTTGTCCACTCACCCAAAGGCAGTGGGGATCAGGAAGCACAGACTTGACTTTGGGTTTCCCCCAGAGAGGATTCTTGGTGATTTTCAATAGACAACATATTATAAATAAAGTGGTTCCAAATAAAGGGTGTAGAACCTCCTGTGGATAACGAGCCCTGAAGATGCTGCAGTCTTTTGGTCCCCCACATACCTTAAATTCTCTCTAGATCCCCTGTAATACCTAATTCAATGTATGATAGTTCCCCATAGTATACTGTTTCAGGAAGGATGACGGGGGAAAAATCTGTACATGTTTGATAGACTTTTTTAAATGAATGTTTTTAGTTCATGGTTAGTTAAATAATGAGGGAGATGCAGGCCTGGGGGATGCTGAATTTGGAAATAGGGAGGGCCTGCTGTTTACTATAGACAGTTCATAGAAAACGCAGGTGAAACCATGGCACAACAGAGCCTGAGTATGAACTAGGATGCTCTGTGTGGTCTGGAACATTTCTGTGAATCCATTTACCAATGACTGGAGCTGGAGGGATAGCTCAACCCGTGAGAGCACTGTCTGCTCTTCCAAAGGTCCTGAGTTCAATTCCCAGCAACCATATGGAGGCTCACAGCCATCTGTAATGAGATCTGGTGCTCTTTTGAGGAAGAGAACTGGTCAGTTATATATGGGCTGTCCATGCATGCTTCAGCATTGCCAGGGCATACATTTATTTCTTCCTTCCTTCCTTTCTTTCTTTTTTCATTTACCAATGAAACACCAATGGCCAGATGAAATAACACAGCCACTCCTAATGGACTATTATATGTGTAGACACGGGAGGAAGAAAGGAGAGGGCTCACTCTGCTTTCTGAAGAAACAAAAAAGGAATTGAACAAAAGAGACAGGCCCATGCTTTTGAGGAAACAGTGAAGCAGCTAACGGGCACCTGGAAAGACTGGTTACATTTTCCGATTTTTTAGAAGTCATTCACAATTACTTTGAAGAGTCAAGTATTCCCCTCAATGTGAAGGAAAAGCTCCTTTGTGCAAAAAAACAAAAATCGCTTTAAACTTTAGAGATGTGTCAACAAAGAGCTACCGGTTACGATGCCCCGTGCAGTCATCACAGGCAGAAGGCTGTAGATTCTGAGAAACCGGGAAGGAGAGAGAAGGCTTCGAGGACTTAGCGCCAATCGCGGTCAGAAATCTGCACAAGGGCCTAAGAGACTTCAATAACCAGGTCAGTGCGTCAGGAGGACTTGAGGATTTATTCAGAGACTGCAATGACCAGGACAGTGCGTCAGGAGGACTTGAGGATTAACTCCCAGCAAAGCAGAGGCTCATGGTCATTGTTTCCCTTAAGAAAGGATTGGTTTTTGCTTGTTGTTGATGCCCTGTGTGCTGGGCGTATTCTTGTTCTGCACTGGGTTTGTCCTCTGTTGGGGAAAACAGTCTCCCTCCCTATCCTAGATTTTAGGCACAGGGCTACTGAGGACCAGGGAATGTGGGAAGAGTAGGCAAATGTTTACATGATGTAAATACATTTTCATTTATGTGAAGTAATTTCAACCCCTTTGGACCCTTTTATCAGTGTATGTGATGATTAGTTTTTTTTTTTTTTTCCCCTTTGGCAACCTGACATAAGGTAGGGTCATCTGGTAGAAGGGAACCTCAGATTGGCTTGTAGGTAAGTCTGTGGGGGCATTTTTCTTGATTGATGATTGATGTAGGAGGGCCCAGCCTGGTAGTCAGTGCCATGCCTGGGCAGGTGGTCTTGGGTTCTACACAAAAGCATGAGAAGCAAGGTAGTAAGAAGCACTCCTCCATGGCCTCTGCATCAGCTCCCACCTCTCGGTTCCTGCTCTGACCTCTCTTCACCATGTGGAAGCTGTAGGCTGAAATACATCTTTTCTTCCTAAGCTGCTTTTCATCACACTTTGTACTTTACCTTCTGAGAAGTGTCTGTCTGTTTGTTTGCCCACTTGTTGATTGGATTGGTTTCTTGGGTGTTTTAATTTTTGGCATTCTTTTAACATCCTAGCCATTAACAACCTACATTTAAAAAGATGCTGGTAGTCAGAGCAATTCTAAATAAAAAAAAAGGTACTGCAGGAGGCATCACAATACATGATTCTAAGTACCACAGAGCCACAGGAAGACAAACAGCCTGGTGTTGCCACAAAAAGATGTAAATCAAAGGCACAGAAGTCTCAGAAACAAATCCATGCCCCAGCAGCTCCAGCTGTCTCACTGGAGCACACGTGGGAGAAAAGATGGCCTCCAGCCCATGGTGCTGGGAAATCTGGATTCTACACGTGGATGAATTAGACTTGATCTCTGTCTTTCACCCTACCCCAAAATCAATTCAAAATGTAGCAAAGCCCTAAATGTTTAAGATGCACAGACTTTGCACTGTCAGAGGAAAACAGGAAAACCCCTTCATGATGGAGGAATAGGGAAGGATTTTCTGAAAAGAGCCCTTAAGCCCACGGGAAATTAGGGTGAGAACTGACAAGCAAGATTGAATGAAATTCAAATGCTTCTACACCACAAAGGAAGCAACAGAGCAAAGAGACAGCCCACAGAACAGTGAAACTAAGCTTGATGCCTAATTTTAAAAACTTTGAGCGACTGCAGGGAGAGGAGCCAGAGACAGGAGGATGGGGAGCGCACCAGTAGGTGGCGCCTGTTTCTTCCGGCAAAAAGTATGATTTACTCTCAGCCTGGAATCTCAGGAATTAAGGGTAGTCCTTTAGTGAAGTCCATGCAAGTGACATAGATCATGTCATACTTTTAGTGCTGAGCCTATGACGTCACTAGTTTCACGCTGCCGCCTAAACTATCACAGGTCGCATTACTGTATGCATAATGAAGTTGTATCATGTCCACAAGTCTCCCCAGCCTCATTTCCCCAAGCCAAGTCACCCCACAAGACTGCCAAAGCCTTGGATGCAGTCCCAGGAAATTAGCTCTCAAGATGTGGGAAGGGAGTGGGGCATTATCACTTCAGCTGGGTGGCCTTTAGATGACACAGGTCCTTTGGCCCTTCCACGTGGGGTAAACCCTGGCTTGGTGCCCACTGTAGGTCACCCATGGCAGAACATTTGTTAGCAGTCATGTCAGTTCCTGTGTCCATATGGACAAGGAGAAGGTGCGCATTGAAAATCTCATAGCATCTAGGCTTAGGTTTAAGATGTGACCTTTTGGTGTGTTAGGTCTTCGGCTTTCTAACTCTTGCGGTACTACTATCTTATTTGGGGCTCAGGGTTCTCCCTCATATGACAAAACAATGTACTTTATCGTAAAAATCATCCTTTCTCAAAGTCCTTCCTTTAGATTTGTCTATTTGCACTTAAGTCTGGTCCCTGTGGTCTGCAGTAAAGGTTCAAAACTTGATGACTGTGGGTTGCGAGTTCAAATCCCCTCCCACTTTTGTAGCGTTTAACTTCCTCTGTCAATTGAAGGAAGCAATTTTTCCATTCACAGACTTCCTGGATTCAGAGAATTTGTGTGGTAAGTACCTAAATGCCAGGGGATGTCAGTGAGGGTAAACCCACAGTGTAAAAACTGCCCTGTGGGGGGAACTCTGGGTCTATCAGCAGAGCTACTCTTCCTCCCTGTCACCTTATATTTCAAATCGCATCTCTCGCCTCGACCCGGATTTCCAAAATGGCTTAAAAAACAAAAACAAAATAAAAAAAACCCCGGAGTCGCAGACGTAAACCAGAAGAAGGGGCCGGAGTGAAAGTCACCAAGAACGCGCGTCCAGTTCCAGCCAGCGTCGGGGGAGGAGCGCGCAGAAGCTGCGGAGGAGGAGCGGCGGGCGGGGGCGCGGATAAGGGCGCGGGCGCGAGCAGACACATGCGCGCGCGCCGCCGCCGCCGCCGCCGCAGCCCTCGGCTTCCCCGGCTGGAAACCTTTGCAATTGAGCCGCTGCTTCTAGGTCTGCGCCGCCCGCCGCCCCTCCCGCCATCCCGCGACTTGCGAGAGAGCGCAACGGGGACTCAGGGCTGCGGGGAAAACCTGTGACCCCCGCGCAAGAGCGGGGCGGGGGACCGGGAGAAGATGGCGACGCCGGGAAGCGAACCCCAAGCTTTCACGCCCGCCCTCTCGGTAACCGCCCTGCACCCGCATCTCCACCAGCACCACGGAGGCACTGGAGGAGGCGCGGGCTTCAACCTGCCCTTGAACCGTGGGCTGGAGCGCGCGCTGGAAGAGGCGGCCAATTCTGGGGGCTTGAACCTGAGCGCAAGGAAGCTGAAGGAGTTTCCCCGGACGGCAGCCCCGGGGCACGACCTCTCGGATACGGTTCAGGCAGGTGAGACGGGGCCGGGGCTGGCCACGCGTGTGCGGGACTGTCGCACCGTCCCGCCGGGCCCGAGTGTTGCTGCTGGGCTGGCTCGGCAGGAGTGGTTCAGTAACATGCGCGATGATTGCAGCGGGTACAGTGGCCCGTCTGGCCCGTCGACCCGTGACCCTGGTGCAGGAGCGCAGGGATGCGCCCACGAGCTGTGTCTGGCGCGCGGGAAGTGGGAGATAGCAGGCGACCGCGAGCTAGTCCGGAACATGAAGCAGGTCACCGACCTCTCCATGAAGCATTCTTCGTCCCGGTGGGTGGGGAAGCTCAGACAAAGGTGGCCGGCCCTCGGCCAGCCCTGTCCTTTCCGCGCGGTGTCTTGGCCCCGGCCACGGCGCCGCGCGACCGTGGATTGCTGCAGCCGAAGAGGCGGTGCCAGCCTTGGTTCTGCGCCTGTGCGAGCAGAGCCTGGTGTCTGGCTCTCCCGCCCACACATTTCGGTTCCCTCCACCGGGACTCCCCGGTTCTCACTAACCCGGCCTTTGCGGGGGCCCGGCAAGGGAAGCGTGGCATAGTAAATGAAAAGTAATTAAAGTGAGCCTGTTTGCCAGTGTGAGCCCGGCAAGTTGTAACTCGCGCCAAAGAGCAGCCGGCTTCTTCAAGTTGTGTCATGTGTTGACATATTTCGGAGATGTCTGCTTTCCCTTTGGTAGTCGGAGTTGTGGGAGCGGATCCATAAACAGGAAGGAGGGTGGTGGAAGAGGGTTTGGGGCCTTGGGATCCGTGTAGATCTGACTTGGTTTCCGACCATCCGGTTCCGTTCTCTGCGGGACGGTTTGTACCCGTGCTAGCGCCTAGCGTTTCTCGGGGCAGTGGGTGCCCAATTTTTGAGCCATTACTTAGACCTCACGACTGTCATTGCGTCTTCCGAAGTGCATCAGGTCTCTAGGGTTCTGAATTCTTGACTCTCGTAGCAGGATCTTTCAGCTTCCTTTTATAAAGGAAGACTAGGGGGCGGGGCCGGGGGCCGGGAGGCCAGCGGTGCCTTTCGGAGGCTCGGTTTCTCGTTAATGCCATAAACATTTATCAGAAGGCCTACTGAAGATTTAGATGGAGTTCTGAGTTCATTGGAGGCCAGAAGCACTCCTCTGGGGTCATTAAACGGTGATAGTTGGACTTAAGGATTGTTAGGAATGGGCAAGCAGAGGGGAAATTCCAGAACTTAGTTCTCAGCAGCTGGAGAGACTCTTGATAGGACCTCATAGTTACAGCTTCTCAAGTAGAAGTTATTCTAAGAGTCGTCTGAATCATTAGCCTTTAAAAAAAAAAATGGTTGTGTAGTGCAGAAAGTGGAGCCGGCATGACCAGGATCAACACGTGTTGGTGCAGCTCCGTTGCAGGCTGAGAGTTGTTCCAACGCTTCAATATTGCTGATGCTTTACTCCTCAAGTGGGGTAAAGTTGCCATATACGCTGTGCTGGCATTTCTTTGAGAATACCAGTGCAAAAGTCTGGGGGTGGGGGGTGGGGCGCGCAGGGCGTGCAACCTTCAGTGCTTGTAAAGGGTCCTCTCTGTTCTCTTCTGGTTCTGTACGGCCTGGGTTTTGTAGGTGTTTAATTAGGAGCTTCACATAGATTTAATGCCCCTCAGAGTCCTAACTAGTTAAAATTAAGAGGCTTCGTGTTAATTCCGCAGCCTAAAACAATATTATCTCGGGGGCAGAAGAGGCAGAAAGGGTGGCAGCTAAGTTTGCAGGCCCTGGAGGCAATATAATGAAGAAAAAAAAAGTAGCTAAAGAGTCAGTTGTAAAATTTTAATATTCACACGTGTTAAGGATTGTTTTCTTTGACTCAGGTCAAAAGCTGAGTGTAAACACACACACATTCGTCTCTGTTCTCTAGAAATGCTTAGATTAGGCATGGGGTTCTACCTGTGATCCCAGGATCTGGAGGTCAGTCTGGACTTAACCGTGAATTCCAGGTCTGCCTGGGTTACAGGGTGAGGCCCTTGACTCATTCCTCATGCCTCCACACCCCCACATCCCCCAAAGAATATATTTAATTGAACATTATTCGTGTGAGAGCAGCAAAGCAAAATAAAGACATTCTGTGGGTGGTGTTGACATTTCCTACACATAAGGGGTTCAGCGCGGTGATGGACGCTTGGCAATAATAGACTCCATGCAGCTGGTGGTTTCTCCTGGCTTAAGCTGACTCTCTTAGGATGGCATATGAGGATCTTTAAAACCTTTTCATAAATTTTTCTTGGTAGTGGGAAGTAGAGAAAGCTGCTCTCTCTCTTAAGTTAATAATGTATCACAGGCCGTTTGGTTTGTGTCCTGTACAAGGTAGCTTTTCCAGCAGCCGCCTCTGCAGACAGGACTGCGTTCTTGGGCAGTGCAGCCCTGAGGAGAGATGCAAATTGGGAAACTAGAGACCTTGAACTGCACAGTAGACGTCTAGGCCCTTGTCACCCAAATGCCCGTACTTCACTAATACAAACAAAACAAAACAAAGACAAACAAAACCCCCCTTGCTCTCAGTTTGAGGCTGCTCATTTACTTGAGTTTCACTCAAAATGAGATTTGTTGTGCCACATCAGGAAGTCTTTCAGTAGGTTTAGCAAGAAGGGGATTGGGGACAGTGGCACAGGTGTTACTGTCCTGCCCAGATTAGAACTGGCGTGGGCACGGTACCTATGTGGTTAACTGTGAGATACCTGGTATCAGGAGCACATGGTTTCCAGGTGGAGAGATTGACCTGGAGAGAAACCAGGCAACATTGTCCAGGTCCCTACCCCTTCGGAGACACGGACCAGTGATTTGAATCCAGATGGCTCCTCTGTAGCGTTTGTGTTCTGAGGGCTCCTGTTAGGCAGAGGTCCACAGTGGATAGGGCTAGAATTTGCCAGGCTCCCTGGGGGTTCATTCCATAAACGTTCATCCCTTCTCTCATTCCTATGAAGTTTCCACTCTGGTTTGAGGAAGGGATTGGGAGATAAAGAAAACAAAACAAAAAAAATGGTTTATCTTGCAAGATGAGTAAAAGGGGTTTTTGGATGCGTGCAATGTCTTTGTTTTCTAAACACACAGGCTGATTCGCATGGGCTTGATGTTGCTCATGACAAGAGCACATAATGACCAGTCACAAGTCTAAATGGAAACAGAATTGGATCTCATAAGAAGCACGCAGAGCCGTGTCAGCGAAGCACCCCCATTCCCTCTAGTGTTGATTCATCACATAACATCAGTTCAGATGGAGATTTCCAAAAGTTTGCGTTTATGATTGACATAAAGTGGATTGAAAAGAAAAGAAATTTAAAAGTGGCTGGCTGTCTGAGCCTCTAGGAAGTAAAAAGAAAACCCTCCCGCACACAAGACTTTGGAAACACTCCTTGAAAACTGGTGTTGTTTAGCCAGGCCTGGTGGCACGAGCCTGTAATACTAGCACTTGAGGGGTGAAGGAAGATTACGAGTTTAGGGTCACCCATTGGTGCATAGTTTGGGTTACATAAGACCATACCTTAAAAAAATAAAAAGGTTGGTATATTGTGACTGTGTGGCAGAGTTTATCATTAGCCATGTTTCACTTACAAAGCCCAAATGAGAAATGGAGAGCTTGTCTGTCTAGCCACGTGGCATAAATACTCGCTAAGGCTGGGGCTGATGGAACTGGCCTGCCATCCCAGCTACTCAGGACTGAGCCAGGTGGATCACAGTTTCAGTGGATCCAGTTTGCCTGGACTACAAGGTGGGTTCAAGGCCAGCCCCGGGAGTTTAGCAAGAGCTTGTCTCAAAACTGAAAGTTCTAGGGACTTGGGCTTTCACTGGGTGGAGGAGTCCTGCAGGCTTGTGTGAGACACTAGGCTGAATGGTTCAGGACCTGGACCGTTCCAGGCAAGTGCGCTGGCATTGTGCTACTCCCAACCCCTGTACCGACCACCCCCCCCAATGTGTAATTTTGTGTTTGAGCGGGGAGTGGAGCCACAAGTGTAAGGTGTGAAAAGCGGGGTAGGGTTGCAGGAAACCACACAGGCCAAGTGAGCGTCCAGATAGTACCAGGCACTGTGTGCAGCCTTCAGACATTAGGGAAGGGTTCCGCTGCAGAGGTAGGATGCCCTTCAGGGTTTGCAGGATGGATGTGCCCGTGAACATCCTGTGGTTGGAAAGAGGAATCTAGGATGGGGAGGGAGAACCTGTCATTAACGGAAGAGAGGGTGTTTAGGCCTGTCCCCTGGTCATCTCCTCTCACCCTACTCCTACCTGACAGTGGGAGTCAGCCCACGGAGTTTTTATGCTGTGTTGTTTGAGGACTGTGGGAAGCTGCTGAGGCCTGGGATTTGTCAGCTGCTGGGACTGTCATTTGCCCCTGTCTGACCCTAGCTCTCTTCAGTGTCTGAGGTTTCAAGACCTGGGGGCAGGCTTATCTGCTACGGACTGACTTCCTCTACCCCACACCCATCCTGTAGGCACAGAGTCCTTGGATATGACCATATTTTAACCATTGGAATCCATACAGGGCTTGAAATGAAATCGGGTTTTGATATCATGCTCTGTCCCATAATTTTGGTCATGAAGATTTTTCAGTGTTAAATGTAGTGAAGCCTTTGAAATCACGTTTTCTTTTTCTTTCAAGCATGTGCCACCAGGCCTTTCTCTTAAAACTTAAAACTTGTGTTCTTAAGATGGGTGTGGTGGCACACTCTTTTAATCCCAGCACTCAGGAGGCAGAGGCAGATGAATCTCTGTGAGTTTGAGGCCAGCCTAGTCTACAAAGTGAGTTCTGTGGCAGCCAGGACTGTTACACAGAGAAACCCTGTCTTGAAAACATCAGCAACAAAAGCAAACAAACAAAAAAACTTGTGTCTTTTCATGAATATATCTAGTTATAGATTTTTCCTGCTTTTGAATTGATTTACTGCTTATTGATGACACTTTACAATTTTTTATTTTTATTAATTTTTAGAGAATTTTTTTATATGTATATAATATATCTAGATCATGTTCACCCCATTGCTTTCTCCTTTGCTCTGCCCCTCTGGCCAGACCCCTCCTTGCCAATGAGTCCCCCTTCTATTTCCATGACTTTGTGTGTGCGATTTCCCTGAATTTAATTAGGATTGATTGGCTGGTGGTGTAGCGACTGTTAAACTGTCCGTGTTCTGTTTGTTTGTTGTTTGTGTACCCATCCATTCAGGAACCACTAGCTGTGTCCTTTTCCTTCCTATTTGCATTTTCTGCTGCTGCTGATTAATTCCTTCCTTGCCAAGGCACAGAGGACTTCTGCTCCTAAAGCTTTTAATGCACCGTGATTCAGTACGCACGGGGGATCTGAATCACGTCCAGATGTGCTCGTCCCCGTGGTGCGGTGCAGCCCTAGGTCTTTACCAGCACGCATGTGAGGCTGCTTTATTGAAGAGCCGCTAGCATACACATGCTTCCGAAATAATAACATGGCGAGTATAGGCCAAGACACCAGTTCATCATCAAAGAACAGCCCACAGCTGTTAATCTTGGTCTTTGAACTGAGTCTGTTGGAGGTTTCGTGAGTCCTGGTAACATCTTTAGGTTTTGCTGGTTCACGGATAAGCCCAAATTTGCCTCCCATCCATACACTGACAGCTTTTTATTTCAAGTGTTGACGAAGAACATTTCTGAGTTGCTGAAGCAAGGTAGCCTTTTGTACCCTGTTAGTTAGTGACTGTGCAATCAGTATTAAAGGCTAGATAGACAGCTCTTAGAGGCAATTCCTTGCTTTGCTGAGACTCCTCTGCTGTCGCTCATCTTCGGCACTGCTTGATCAAACCGAAGTCTCCCCACTTTTAAGTGTGCTTTTCTGCCCCCCTGCCCCCCTCCCCCCGCCGTGTTTAGGTATATTGAGAGTCCTATATAAAAAAAACCCCTGGATACTGAGCAGTGTTTACTTCTTGTTCCTGTCTCTGTTGTTGGCTTTCCTCCCCCGCCCCCCACGCTTCTGCAGGGATTCTGTGAGCTAAATGGCAGAAGTGGTTACAAGTGCATCAACCAAGACACAACACTTGAGCTGCTCACGCATTTTATGCAGCTCTTTGGAACATTGTATTTGTTTTTGTTGTTTTTTTGTTTTGTTTTGTTTTTCGAGACAGGGTTTCTCTGCAGCTTTGGAGTCAGTCCTGGAATTAGCTCTTGTAGACCAGGCTGGCCTCGAACTCACAGAGATCCACCTGCCTCTATCTCCCGAGTGCTGGGATTAAAGGGGTGCACCACCACCACCCTGGCGGAACATTGTATTTGTTTTAGGGAGATTTTAGCCTTGGGTTAAGTAGTTCACCTGCTCGTGAGCCCTGGGGATCAACATTAGCAGTAGAGTGCTTTGGTGTTAACTGTAGTGGCCAAGTTACACCGTTACAATGTATTATAAAATTGTTAATAGCTGACTGGTCTCACACACCTGCTATCAGGGGTTAAGGCCAGCCTGGGCTCCGGAACAAGGCCCTGTCTGAAAAACACCAATATGAAAAACAATAGAAGTTTAAGACTGTAGCCATAAAACCTTCCTATATTCCCATAGCTGAGTTGTTTATTTGGCAAGGTGGCACAGCTCATGGGGAGCCCAGCTCCTGTCAGTCGCTCCTGTTGTGTTGCATGAAAGCTGTTTGTGTGTGTGTGTGCATGTACACACGTGTGTTCCTGCGTATTTGACTATGTGCATGCATGTGGAGTCCAGAGGCGGAGGATGTCCTGTTTCTTCTGTAGCTCTCCATCTTATGAGAAAGGTCTCAGTCCCTGGCCAGTGAGCTGTAGGGATCTGCCTGTTTCTGACTCCCTTCCCCCCACCTCCTGCTGGGCCTAAATGTGGGGATCTGAGCTCAGGTCCTCAAGCTTGCATGGCATGGACTTTACTGACAGAGCCTTCGCCCCAGCTCCAGAGTTTCTATTTGTGCCCAAACTTTGCTATGATAGGGTTTTTTATTTATAATTATTAAAAGAGATAAGAACAGAATAAAACGAACAACAGATTGCAAGAAAGAAAAGGGGAAAAAATAAGTCGCAATTCTAAGTTAGACTTAGTTTAGGAGAACTGGACCTGTCAGAGTGGAATGGAGCACGAGGCATGCTTGGGTTGTTTTCCCTCTTCCGTACACTGTAGGACGAAATGATGCATTTTAAACCGTGAAGTAACTGAAAAGAACGTGAGATTGTTTACGTGAGCAGAAAGTTGACAGGGAATTGGACTGCTCTTGCGTATTCCAGGATTGGAAAAGAAGGGAAATGTGTCTTAATTTATTTTTATGTTTTTATGCATATGAATGTTTTGCCTGTCTATATATTGGTGTACCGTGTGTGTGCCTGGTGCCCATGGAGGTCAGTAAAGGGGGTTAGATCCCTTAGAACTGTAGATAGAGATGGTTGTGGGACGCCATGTGAATGCTGGGAAATAAATCTAAGGCTTCTGCAAGAACAAGCGCTCTTGACAACTGAGCCAGGAGATGCATTTTTGATAAGAGTTCTTTCTGTGTGTTCACAGTTGCCTTGGCTGTATTCTCTTATGCTGGCTAAATAAGGAGGGTATAGCCCCGGGGTGGGGGATGGGCAAAGACAAAATCAAATAGTTGTTTTTCCCCCTTCCCTTCCCTTCCTCCCCCCTCCCCCCTCTCTCTTTCCCTCCTCTCCCTCTCCCTCCTCTCCCTCTCTCCTTCCCTTTCTTTGTTTCTTCCTACCCTTTCTCTCTTGAGATAGAGTCTCCCTGTGTAGCTTGGCCAGCCTTTAACTTTCCCTACAGCCTTGAACTTGATATGCAGTCCAGACTGGCCTTTCATTGTGGTCCCCTGCTTCTGCTTTCCAATGTTGGAATTGTTTTTCTAATTATAAATAATTGCTTTGCAGTCGATATGATTTTGGCTGAGGCAGGTGACCTTGCTTGATGTGAAGCCAGCAGACTGCATTTAGGTCATTTGGGAATAGGTGATGGATCGCGGGATCTTCCTTGAGGCTGGCTTTTCTCCCAGCTTTCCTTTGCTCCCTCTGCCGCATGGGCCTTAAAAAGAGCATGAGATGAGATGAATAGGACGTGAGCCTTCCAAGAACTCTAACGTTTCCTCATCACTGGTCCTTTCCTGATCCTCTGGCTTCCCACGTGACCTCGATTTTTGACAGCAGACCCCTGGGCACTGTGCATTTGCCGCATTATGTGCTCCACCGATACTCTTCCGTATTTTTGGTGTTTATGTGGTATGGTGTTCCGTAGTTTTGGTGTTTGTATGGTATGGCGTGCCATGCAGCTTCAGTGTGCCCGACCTGGTGCAGCAGTCAGCTTAGTTCCGGTTTAACTCACTTATCCCTGTTTGCAACAGTGACAGTTCAAAGTGACACCATCAACAGGTGACTGCCTTGCCTTTCTAGACTGTTTGCATGTTGCTTTTCATGTCATCAGCCACCCGTTCCCACTCTTCACTGCCCTGCGGAATTGTGCATGCCCAATTCATAGTCCATGCAGTCCCAAAGCAAGCTGTGCCCCCACCCCCCACCCCGCCAGCCTCTTCTTGAGCGTTTCTGTGTGTAATCATATGTCACTCCAAGGCGTATTTGTGTCATTTCCTCACACATTTTGTATTTTCTTCTTTGGGTCTGGGAACCTTCCATCACAGTGACTTTGCTTCCCTGGTTTTCATTACCTGTGGTCAGCTGTTGTCCAGAAATATTAGGTGGAGAATTCCAGAAATAAACAAGTCACACATTTTACATTGTGTGCTATTCTGAGTGGCATAATGAAGTAAAGCTTCATTCTCCTGCATCCTGGCCAGCATCTGAGTCACCTGGCTGCCTGATGTAGCTATGCTCTATATGCTGTTAACCCATTACTTACTGGTTATCTGGTCCTCTGATGTAGTATAGCAATCTTGTATTCCAGTACCCGTCATGTAGTAGTGTCACCCAGCATCAGTGTACCTTTATCTCTCTCTCTCTCTTTCTCTCTCTCTCTCTCTCTCTCTCTCTCTCTCTGTGTGTGTGTTGGGGTGGAGACAGACATGGCCTGAAGGGATGAGTTTGGGGAGATGGTTCAGTTGGCAAAGTACTTGTGAGGACTAAAGTTTGATTCCTAGCTCCTGTGTTAGAAAAAGCCAGGTAGGATGGTGGTCTTAATCCCAGCGTTGTCGGGGCAAAGACAGCTGGATCCCTAGTGCTCTCTGGCTGTCCAGGCTAGCCTGCTTGATGAGTTCTGGGCCAATCAGAGACTGTGTCTTAAAAAAGGAATGGAGCAGACTAGTTCCTGGGGTTGTCCTCTGGCCTCGACATCTGCAAGCACACACATACACATGTGCCTGCACATGCATGTATATACATACCCCACAAGAGAGACCACATTTATCACAGTATTTTTATTTACTTATTTTTATAATGAAGTTTTCCTACTAAGTTTTTATTTTTTTATTTTTTAAATATTTATTTAGTATGTATACAGTATTCTTCCTGCATGTATGCCTGCAGGCCAGAAAAGGGCACCAGATCTCATTACAGATGGTTGTGAGCCACCATGTGGTTGCTGGGAATTGAACTCAGGATCTCTGGAAGAGCAGCCAGTTCTCTTAATCACTGAGCCATCTCTCCAGCCCAGAGTATTTTTATTTTATTAGTTATTGTTTCTTCATTTTTTTTGTTTTTAATTACATGCATTTGTGCGTGTATGTATGGGTATGTGCATTTGAGTGCAGGAACCCAAGAAGGCCAGTAGAGGGCACTGTTACAAGGGATTGTGAGCCCCATGTGGGAGCTGGAAACCAAGCTCGGGGCCTCTGCGAGAGTAGCAAGTGCTCTTAACTGCTGAGTGGCCCCTCTAGCCACTATTAGTTACTGTTTTTTATGTCCTACTTTGCCATTTTGGAAATTACACTTTAGCATAGGCGTGCGTTGACATGCATTCTGTATACAGAGTTGATTACCAGCTGTGTTTTCAACCACCTGTCTTGGACTTGGACGTTTCCCTCTCAGGAAAAGGGGAAGTGCATTGCTTTCCCCCAGGTTTAAGTTTCTTCCTCCTTCCCTAGCTCATGAAAGTGGCTAGACCGGGGCTTTCCTGATTTTCCTGTGTGTGCCTTACAGGTCTGCCTCCAGAATAGTGAGCTAGACTCCAGTGCTCATCTGACTTCTCTCCTCTGCCCCTGGACTCTGCACTTTTCTCTGCTATCTCGGCTCCACCACAAGTTTGTCCTCTACTTGTGTATGGTAGTTGGTCTGTCATTTTCCTGGTGCTAGCTTTATTGGACATCAAGTGACCTAGAAGGAATTCAGGAAGAACTGGGCAAAATTTTTATGGAACCAAAGAGCAGATAAAGAAACTGGTACTTAAAGCCTGGGTGTGCTGGCACATGCCAGTGATCTCAGCACTCAGGAGAGGCTGTGCCAGGAGGCTGCTATGTTTGAGCCTAGCTCGGGCTACACTGCATGTTGCAGGCCAGCCTGAACTACATAATGAGACCCTTTAGCAAGAAATCAAACAGCAGATGCTTGTGGAGCCTTGGGGAACAGGAACCCTTATTCACACACTGTTGGTGGGAATGTAGGTTAGTTTAGCCACTATGGAGATCACTGTGGAGGTTCCTCAAAAAAACAAGAAATAGAGGGCTGGGGAGATGACTCTGGTCGAGAGCACTTACTGCTCTTGCACAGGACCTGGGTTTGGTTCCCAACTTTCCTGGTGGCTCACAACTGTCTGTAATTACAGCTCCAGGGTATGCTGGTTCTCTTTTGACCCCTGCAGACTCCTGCAGGCACGTGGTGCACTTACGTACGCTGAGACATAGCCACATACATGTGCACTGTGTAAATATAGTATTAAAAAAACCCTCGAAACCCATGAAATGGAACTAGCATGGATCTAGCTGAACCTGTCTCAGATTCACACTTCAAGGAGTTCACGTCGGTGTGTGGCAGAGACACCTGTGCACCCGTGTTTAAAGCAGCACTGTTCATGATAGCCGAGCTATGGGTCGGCTTCAATGTCCATCAGTAGATAGATTTTTAAAAGGTGACAGATATGAATAATGGTGTCATACTCCGCCACCAAGAACAAGATGCCAT
Organism: Dicrostonyx torquatus; assembly: GCA_028555095.1. Classification (NCBI taxonomy): domain Eukaryota; kingdom Metazoa; phylum Chordata; class Mammalia; order Rodentia; family Cricetidae; genus Dicrostonyx; species Dicrostonyx torquatus. The sequence goes on along the minus strand of JAQHUG010000126.1, from coordinate 4,599,895 downwards.
TTGCAGAAAAATGGATGGAACCAGACCTCATGTTAAGCAAAATAAATCAGGCCCACAGCAATGAATATTGCTTGTTCTCTTCTCGAATTCGGAATGTAGACTTTTAAAAAGAAGCACTTGAAAGTAGAGGGGACTGTTTGAGAAAGGGGAGGAGCCCATGGGGAGGGGTGGAGGTTTGAAGAAGATCAGAATACACATGATGTTCATGCATGATGATGTGATGATGCCCATCGTTTTGCACAGTGAATATATTCTAATAAAAGAAACATGCAAATAGAAACTAGTCAGTTTGTGGTGTGTGTGCGTGCATGCCAGAAGTATACAATGTGTATCTTTCATCTTTCTATTTTTTAAATGTATTAAAATCTGATTTTGTAATTTATTGAAATCTTAATTTTTAATTTAAAAATTTCATTTTTAGATTTTTAAATTTTATGTTTAAATTTTGAGTGTTTTGTGTCCATGTGTTTCTGCATAACATATTCATGCCAGATAGAAGAGGGTGTCAGATTCCCTGGGATTGGAGATACAGGCGTTTGTGAGCTGCCTTGTTGGAATCAAACTTAGCTCCTCTGTAAAAAATGAGTGCTCTTAAATGCCTTAAAACTTTGTTATAGAGAAATTGTATATATATGAAAGGTCACACTCTAGTTAATTTTTTTACCCTCCGAATGTGGAGCTCATGGTTAGGCTGTCAGCAAGCGCCAGAGATCCGCTGCCCGGAGCTAACCACACAGCCACAGACAGTGGTATTTGGCGGACAATTTAAAGAAAAATAGAGATGCAGTTTTATCCACGCCATAGATTCTGATGAAGATGAAAGAAATAATGCATTTGAAAATACTTCACACAATTAAGTATTCTCATTAGTAAGTATTAACTTGCCTATCAGGAGACCAAGTGGTTCAAACTGGTTTTCTGTAGCTTCTAAGACTTGACCAGGTTTTATCTTTATCTCTGAAAACCCGTCTCTTCGGTCAGATAAATCCTGACCATGGCTTTCTTTACCTGTGGAATGGGGCTAATAATACCTCAGAGATGTGGCGAGGGTGGTGATTATCCAGCTCCGTGGGGCCAGATACTGCTTCAGTGTGAGTTCTTTGTTTAGTGCTAGCCAGGTGTTTTGCTTTAAGCATGGGCGGGGCTTAGTCACTCTTAGCCACGCCTTCCCGTTGCCTTCTGAAGAGGTAGGATTGAAAGGTAGAAACCCTTCCTGTCTGCTGGAGGAGCTGAGGACAGTGAGCCCTAGTGGATTCTCTCTTCTGGCCAAGGTTACATAGCAAGAGTGGTGGCTGCTTGATCCGAGTTAGCCTCTCAATGTTTGTGTGAAAGGAGCCGTTGCCGCAGTCAGGAGGCCACGCTATAAAGGAGGAGAGGCTTCTGTCCCTCTGTATGGATCTCAGATCACGCTCCACTCGTCCAGCCTTGTGGCAGACCCCCCAACGATCAGAAAATGCTCTGAAACGAAACCTCTAATGACATCTGGTCCAAAGCTGGGGAGAATGTCGTAAAACCCACAGTAGTTCCGGATTAAGCATGTTAGTTCAGGATTTTACTGCCTGTGGTTTGGGGGACAGGCACAGGCCCCCTGTGAATTGGCTTCCAAGCACTTAACAGCCCTGCTGAGCAGTCGTGGTCCACGAATTGTAGGGCACAATGTTCTTTTCATAGCATCCTTTGTGAGTGAGGATTTGCTCTTCCAGGCTTCCTGTGAAAAGAATGATTTTAGTTCTCTTGCCAACCCGGGAAGGCCCATTTAATCCTAGCAGATGCAAGCCTTTGTGTTAATGGTGAATTCTTTCATCTTTGTTTTTTTTTTCTTGTGTTTATGGGTGTGTATGAGAATGTACGCAGGTCCCCGTGTGTGTATGTGTGTGAGTACATGCCTGTGCGGAGGACAGATGTCAACCTTGAGTGTGGTTCCTTGAGAGCTGTCCTTCATCCTTTTTTGAAGGCATGATCTCTCTCTGTCCTGGATATCATCCATCAGGCTAGGCTAGGTAGCCAGCAAGTCCCAAACTTCTTCCTAACTCCACTTTCCCCAACGCTGGGATTACAAACTGGCACCTGACCTTTTCGTGGTTCTGAGGATCGAACTCTGGTCCACATGCTTGGCCAACATACTCATTATGTCTCATTATGAGTCAATTATCAATTGATTCGTTATGTCTTTGGGGACACATAACCACAGTTTTGGGGTGTTACCCTGAGTTCTGAGACATGGCCATCGACCTGTAAACCAGGTTCCTGCCTCTGGAAGATAGTTCTTTCCTCCTCGCCATCCCCAGTATGTGCTGGAGGGTCTCCACCCCACCCCTAGGCTCCTTGGTCAGTGGGCCCAGGCTGGGTGTTCCTTCACACTGGTGTGGGCAGCAAAGACTGCCGCAAGTCAGGGGCACTCAGAGAGGCTGCTGGGCACAAGGTGTCCTGGATTTATATTTATATTCCCTATTTATTAATTTATAATGTAGGTCTAACTGACACAGAATGTCTTCAAACTCACTATACTCTCAAGTGCTGGGATTGCAGGTGTCTGCTACCTCGCGTGCTTCCCTGCTTGTTAATATTTGTTATCTTACAAATTATAAATTGTAGAACTGGAGGGAAGTTATTCAATGTCTCTAAAGCTGATATTTGTAATGTGTTAAAACCAAAAAATACCCTTTTCTGCTTGGGTCCTCTGTAGCGTCAGAAGGGACACACTAGAGCTCAACAGATTTGGCTTAGGGTGGGTGACCAGCAGAACCCTAGGTCCCATAGGGACAATCAGTTTTCATCAATCAAGTCAGTGCTTGGAAAGTGCCAGTCTGTCGTTGGCGCGGTGCCGAAGAGCTCAAGCTGCTAGGACTTCATCCAGCTCCAAAGGAAATAACACTTCACTTTCTGTGCCTCAGTTTCCCCAGTGAGAAAGGAGCGTGGTGATTCTTGGGTTACCGTGAGGAGTAAATGATGGTTTGTATGAGTCGTTTAGATCAACACCGGGCACGAGCTCTGACATTCTGAGGCATCTTTAGAGAAGATATCCACGCGTTAAAGATAAGAAAGATTAGCTTCCTGGAAATCCTGTGACATCAGCAAAGCAATCTCAGTACCCTGAAAGGCTGTGTGTGAGCTGGCAGTGTGTGGGGGTGATGTTTCTACTCCCATGACAGCCTTGGAAAGATGGAAGTAGGTCGTATCGTTCCACATGCAGGCCAGACGGATGGTGAAATGTTTTTCTTGGGTTCTGCTACTAGTCTGGGACAGACAGAATCGCGTTCTCTCTCTCTCTCTCTCTCTCTCTCTCTCTCTCTCTCTCTCTCTCTCTCTCTCTCTCTGTGTGTGTGTGTGTGTGTGTGTGTATTTTCCATTCAGTCCTCAGCTTGACCATGGTCTTCCATCTGATTTGACAAAGGTTATCCTGAGGTGAGTGAGTTGATAGTGAAGAATGAGCCCTGAGGTCTGTGCATGTTGGGGCTGCATTCTTGAGCCACACAATAGATTGAGGAGCAAGATGTAGCATTCAGCTCTTCTGTCTGGCGAATTGAGGGGCTGGGGAGGATAGCTGAGCCTGGGAGTACCTAGCTGACCTCACTATCGAGACTCAAACCTATTTCTTCTTACTGTTTTGCCTTTGCATTGAAGTTTAATCAAAAGTCATTTCATTAACCCCACTCCCCCGAAGATGTTATGGAAACTCATGGGAGGGGTACTTTGTATTAAGTGGTATCATGTGTAGGTTCTGGACCCTTGGCATGGTTCTTACTGGTTCCCAGGTCACCCTTGAGCAACTCGGCATCTTTGTGTCTCAGAAGGGAACTCAGGTGGTCCAAGGTGGTACCCAACTGGAGCTCAGCTCTTGCAGAAGCCCTTTGGTGGCACTGGAGGAATGGATGAGAGGGAGGCATGAGATGAGATGATGAGACTCAGACCTGGGGCATTGGGACAGATGATCTTTTGGGTACTAGAGATGCTGGAGTTCGTCCTAGACTGATTCCTAACCAACCCGGGTGACATCACGTCATTCTGAAGCCATGTGCAGAGTGGCCGTGTGCAAGCTGTGGAGAGTCCAGCCAGAGCCTTCCCCGTGTGTCATGCCAGCTATTAACTCCTTTGGTAAGAAACGAGATCCAAAGGAAGGAACTTGTTATTTTTTAAAAAGATAGATATGTATTAAAAACCTCCAGCTGTAATGACTTGGAGCAGTCATTTAATAAAGAACGAGAGAATAAAAATGTAGATATACATTTATTATTTCTTGGGCATAAACGTTTCCTGGACTTTATAAACTGTAACCCACTTGATCCTTTCAATGATCTCTTACTAGATTTTAATCTCTCTAATGGGAAATGAGCAAATATCAGTTTGGTCAGAGACCAAGAAGTTCAGGGTCCGGAACGTCGCAAATACCTACTTTCTGAAAGTTGTCTTTTTAGAAAGGTGACAAGAATCATTGATTTGATTTGTTCAAAATGCACCTTATTCAATGTATTACTTGGTTGCATTTAAAATCTTCTAAGTGTGGAGCCAGGCCCGGTAGGATAGGCCTGGAGTCCCATCCACTGGGGAGGTTGAGACAGGAGAATTTATATATATGCCAGTCTTTGGCATAGCATTAGTTTCAGAGCCAGTCTGGGCTGTCTCAAAATAGGAAGTAGGAAAGAGGGTTGGAGATGTGGCTCGGTGGTGTGGATCATTCAGTCCACCATACCGCCCCAAGGCATAAGGAAACCTTCTAAGTGGGCAGAGGGTATGGGTCAGTGGTTGAGTGCTAACGTGCGTGAGCCGTGGGGCTCGATCCCCAGCCCTGGAAAAACCCTAACATTTTATTGGTTTGCAGTTTGAATCTTTTTTTTTTTGTTTTTTTTGTTTTTTTTGTTTTTCGAGACAGGGTTTCTCTGTAGCTTTGGAGCCTGTCTTGGAACTAGCTCTTGTAGACCAGGCTGGTCTCGAACTCACAAAGATCCGCCTGCCTCTGCCTCCTGAGTGCTGGGATTAAAGGCGTGCGCCACCACCGCCCGGCTCAGTTTGAATCTATTTTAAAAGAAGACTTCTTTCTCTCTTTGCGTAGTTCTCTCAGGGAAGTGGATGGTAATCTAGCCATGCAGTTTAAAGTAGGCGTGTGTGTATGTGTGTGTGCGTGTGCACGTGTGTATGGGAGTGCGTCTTTAGAAAGCTCGGATAAATCCAAATTAATTTTAGTTTTGGCTGTGGTTCAGATAATGCTTTCTGGTAACTATGGAGTACTTTCAGGGATATTGCTACAGGGTTGCTACATCAGTAACCAACACTCTGCCACAGTTTACAGCCAATTGCAAGTCTTTATTCCAGCTGGCTGGGACTACACTCCGGAATTTCCACCTAAGTGTAGCCGGGAGCATTTAGACCAAGGGGCTTTTAAAGGTGGAACCCACCTCCTGTTACCAGCTCAGCAGCTGCGGGGGAGGTTCGCAGAAGCAAGCAGTTTCACCAGAGTAAGATAAGTGGTCAGCTGGAGGGGGTCTTGCAAGCTAAGATAAATTAGTTGGGGCATCTTGACCTCGGGTCCTAGGAGAGAATTGGGTAATTTTCTCCGGGATTCTCCAGCAGGAAGATCAAATTCTAGTGACACCTGCAGTGGCCTCAGTAAGAATGTAAGACGGAGGAACCTTTGCAGTGTCTTGCCCTGTCACAGTTTTATGTATCATAATCTGTACGTCTATGAGTTGGAATATGTTGAATGGGATGGATTTTATGAAACTCAGCTGGCAACTGAGAGGACTTAACTTTTGTCCCACCCCTGTACCCCATCCTGACTGCTTTCTTGAATTGCTTGGTATGTTAATGAGACTGGATAGCTCCTCTGGCAGGGTGGGAGTTCTGAGGTCATGTGCTTGTACCCTTAGTGCCTGTCCCCAGGGAGGGCTAGTGACAAGGATTGTGTCATCCAGCCAGTGCTCATAGTCAGACAGCCCTGGAATTTCTAAAGTGGCTTTATGGGTTCTGTATTTTTATTTGTTTGTGGTGACTCTGGGTCTCAGACCCTCTCTTTCCTTGGATAGACAGCTTGTATTTGGTGTTACTCAGTTGCTGCCCACGTTGTTTTATTTTTGAGACAGTGTTGGCCTGGAGCTTGCTGGTTAGACTCTGATGGCTAAGCAGTGAGCTTCAGGATCCACCTGTCTCTGCCTCCGCAGTGCTAGGATTATAGACACATGCCAGCACGTGCAGCATTTTTATATGGGAACTGGGGATTGGACTCAGGACAAGCATTTCACTGACTGAGCCATCTCCCCAGCCCTGTTTGTAACCTTTTACCAACACGTGACAACAAACTCCAGCACCTTGGGAAGAAAGACTTCCACTTTTGCTCAGTCTTTCACTTTCTGTGAGAGCATCAGGCCATCCTAGACGTTATCAGAGGTATCGCAGGGGATGCTCATGAGTCCAGGTTGACTGGATGATTTGTCTTATACCATTTGCTGTGGTTTAGTTACTAATAAAACCCCCGTTGACACATTGCCTAAGTTCTGTAGTTATCCATGCACATAGGACATGGTAGATAATAGACACCATCCTTAAAATCTATCTATCTATCTATCTATCTGTCTGTCTGTCTGTCTGTCTGTCTGTATCTGTCTGTATCTCTGTGGGTTTGCATCCACCATGGTGCAGGTGGAGAGGTCAGAGGACCATGTGGGTCTGGGCCAATGGGTATAGGTAGGAATCGAACTCAGCAGGTGTCCTTACCCACTGAGTCATCTTTCCTGAACGACACTCATTTAAGCAGAGTTTGAAATGATGAAAATGAAGTGACTTTTCCATGTCTGCCCTCTGAATGGAAAACAAGGACATGGCTGCTCCTAGGTATGGTGGAGCAGAAGGTTTATTGTAGATATGAGGGAGAAAACAGCCAGAGGCCTCTGGAAGCATCTAGACTGAACTGGACCATGATAGGGGAATAAGGAGAAGGATGGGAGTGAGAGGGGAAGGGAGAGAGAGGAAGCAGGAGCCAAGAGGCAAGGAGCAAGCCAGGAGATCAAGAGACTGACTGGTAGCCAGAATGGCTGAGGTTATATAGGGATCAGAGGACAGGACGGGATGGGATGCCCAGCACCCTAGGCTGGAAAGTTTAGGGTAGGAGCAGGGTGAGGTGCTGGGAGGTCTCTGAGCTACTGAATGAGACTGTCCATGTTCCTCTGAGATCTAGCACCAGTCAGCTTTGTTATTGCAGATCCCAAAGTGGACGAGCGTATCCCAATCATCGTTGCCAGCTGCTGGGGACTACTGTCCTTTGAAGGGATGAACAGCTCCCGGCTGGTTTTAACTTGGCATGCCAAGAAATCCTTTTGATAAGGCGCTTGGCATTTGTTAGTAATTTTGACTAGCACAATAATTGAATTAATTTAAAAAGTTCGGAGAGACCACAAATTGAAAGGAGTATGTAGTCATGTAGACATGAATGGAAAATGACACCAAGGCAGACACAGGGACCAAACAGACTTAGAGCTGGGCCAGAGGTGCTGCCTTGCAAGGGGCAGGAATGAGGAAGCAGTTTTGTCCTTGCTGCTTTTCTAGTTGTTCTTGGGAAAAGGGATCCTCCTGTAGTCCACACAGGTCTTGAACTTGTGATTCTTCTGCCTCAGCCTGCCAAGTGTTAGGGTTCCATGTCTGCTTGGAGACCATTTACATTGGTTGGAACAGGCAGTGCACAGGTGAATACGTTTGTCAGCGTCCCATACCGAAAGTCGGTGCATTCTACCGTATGGCGATCATGTCTTCCTAAAGTAGACTAAAAGCACACCTATGTGTGTGCTCCCCCACCAAGAAAGCAGATCACTGTCGTATAGTCTTAGCCCCCAGTCATTGTTGGTTCCCGGATGGCAAGCTGTTTTAAACAGCTGGAGCTTTGCCTGACTTGATGCCTATCTTTGGAAGGCCGGCCCTGTTTTCTTTATTGTAAAGTAGGTCATCAACACTATCTTCATGAAATATTTTAATTCTGTTCAGAAGTGGTGTTAGAAATATTTCCTAACGCGAGCTCTCCACCGATGCAAAATCTCAATCAAGCCAAATTAAGAGATATCCAGGTTTAATGGGAGTTCTGCACTCTCGGGTTGCCCCGAGGGGGAACCGGGAAGCCCCACAAACTTGACTACCGGTAGGAAGAAAAGGAGACCACGTGTTCCTCTTTTGGGAGATCACTTAAATATTCTTGGGAGTGGTCCTGACCTTTTTTCTACAGGGAGGGGTCAGGACCTGGCCTGCTGGGATTTGGAGTCCAGAGTGCTAACTCTCAGGGTCAGGGGGCTAGGATAGATGCAAGGGGCTGGGGCCTAAGCTCCCAACTTGACAAGTGGCTCTTGAAAAAAACAAACTAAGAAAACAGATGAACAAAATAACTAGTGCTGAGTCAGTTGCCTGTGACCACTGGGATACAGTTGGCTGACAGGCTTTAAGGTGGAAGAGCATTGCCCGGCTTTTTGTGAATGCCACTTGCTATCGGGTAACTGTCCCGCTCAGCCTGCACACAGGTACCGTTTCTGTTATGACAGCCAGGGCTTGTGGCTGTTAAGCGGCTTGTCAAAATCCTGCAGAGGCGGGGTTAGGGAGTCAGAATTTGTACCTCAGTTGTCTGCTTCTGAAACTTGAACCCCCTCTCTCACCAGACACTGTCATTGGGAGCTGCCCTTTGCTGGGTAAGTGGAGTGCTGGTCAGGTCTTGTAGCCCTGGGACCATGTGTCCTGTTCCTTTCCGACTTCCTAAGGCACAGCTGCGATCCCGCACACTGCCTCTCAGACCCCTCCCTGGTTCTCTCCTGCTGGCCCACCCAGGCGCAGCTGCTTCACAGCGGGTCTCTATGGCTTCTGGAATCTGGCGCCACCCTGCTTATCCTACCAGGGTCTCCCACGAGGCCTTTCTCAAGAGCCTCCAAGGCTCCAGCTGCCTTTCTCGTAAATGTCTTCATGTATTCCCGGGTCAAGGCCTCTACTTTATATGTGATCATATCTTTTCTGACCTCACCGTATTTACCAAATAAAAGAGAATGGAAGCCAAACCCTGAAGCTTGTTTCTCTCCTTGTAAATCATTCCCAAGTCTTAACTGCTCCCTCTTTTGTGATACCCCACTCCTACCCCCACAACCCTCACCTCCCGCCTGCTCACCTTCATCTGTGGGCTCTGGTGGGCAGTAGTGGTGATTCCGCGACTCATGATCCTAACGTGTTTACACATCTCATCTCCAGTTAATAATCATGACTAGATCAGCAATAATGTTTTTTTTTTTTTTGAGTCTCCCCTTGATGTTGTTTTTTCACATTTAGTTCCCCCAGACAATCTTAGGAAGCAGGTACACAGTGACTCCCATTTCCTTGAGGTTCAGAGAGCAAGGCGCGGCAGCTCATAGGCACTCTGTGGAGAAACAGATTCAAATTTAGTTTGACCACTCCACTGGTTCTTACAGCTCCTCGATGGGAGGGGAGGGACTTCCTGAGGCAATGGAGGGGCCTCAGCCTGGCATCTGCAAGAGAGCGCCAGTTCTTCAAAGGCTATGTTTAACTAATTATCTCAGGCTCACAGGCTAGATAGGAGGAGACATCCAAATCAAGCTGGAGCCTCTGCTCCAAGGGATGCCTGACTGGTGTGGGAAAGGCGCCATGTTTCATTCTTTGGTCTCTCCGGGCCTGGCACAGGGCTAGATACTGGTGATGCTTCTTAGTTAGTAATAGTTTGGTTGTTGGGATCATAAGCCTAGCTGGTGTGTTCTAGTAAGGGATTGTGCAGTCCGTAGTCTGTCGAATTTTTAAGAGAGCACTCATAAACGGAAATATGTGACAGGTGAGTGACCTTACTTAGCAGCCACAGGCTCTCTTACTTATTTATTTGAGAGATAGTGCAATGTGTGCATGGCTTTATATCGTGTGTGTACACACGTGTGTTCAGGTGCGTGGGCATGTGTGATGCGGTTGAGTGTCTACACTGATTATTCTCTACTTCGTATTGATACAGGGGTCTCTCCCTGGCCCCGGAGCTCACAGGTTGACTAGACCGGCCAGCTTGGGAGCTCCTGGGATCTGTCTGTCTCGGGTTGTGTGAGCATGTGCCCATGTCCTACTTTATTGAGTATATGCTGGCGGTGATTTGAGTTCAGGTCCCCACACTTGTGTGGCAGGCACTTTACCAACGGAACCAGCTCTCCATTCTTCTTTGTCTTTAGAGGTAATTGCTTTGTGCTTTTCTACAGTGGAGAAATACCACAGTGTAAGAGGGGAGGAACTTCGGTGTTGTGGTTCTGATTTCTGGCTTGCTGCTGATCTTCTCTAGGTGGTGAGCTTCTCATCTTATCCCCTCCTCTTGCATTTCACGGTGGGTGCAGAACTCAATGGTAATGGCATGTTACTTTTTCCTTGGTGGGTTCCTGGCTCTAGGGCCACTCTAGAGCTCCTCCATTAGGGTAATTTATTGTATTAAAAGCTGTGACCAGGCCTGGAAAGATGGCTGAGTGGTTAAAAACAATGGGTGTTTCTCTAGAGACCCAGATTTGGTTATCAGCACCTACATTCTGACTCATAACCACATATAACTCCAGTTCCAGGAGATCTGATGCCCTCTTCTGACTTCCATGGGCACCAGACATGCATGTGGTACACAGACATACATGCAGACAAAACACCCATACAGACAAAATAAATGCATAAATAAAATAAAATTAAAAAGTCCTTACCTACAAAAAGAAACTTTCTTATGATGTTATAAAAATAATGTTTCAATATATGGGAATCTGGGTTGTCAGGACACATGTATTTAATTGCCTGCCATCTTGGTGGTGGCATTGGGTGGTGGTTAGCATAGGTGCCCCAGCAGTTTTAGGTGACTGTTCTGTGCCAGGTGTTTTCCAGGCTTTGGCTACAGACCCATTGTCATCGTTATCGGTGGAGGGTTCCTACTGAGGGCCTGTCTGCAGAGAACAGTTGTTGGTGGTGTCGCAGCCCTGCACATTAACAGGACTGCCAGCGAGACTCATATAGTGTAGACCAGTTGCATCATTGCCAAAGTCAGTGGCGCTTTCTAGAACCGTAAATGATTTGAAATGGTGCTAAGTGCTCAAGTCTCATTGTCTCTCACTGTCTGGTATCCTTTTCTTTTTGTGACCATTCATAGGGTGTGAGACCATCTTGGCTGTGTAGTAATGGGCCTGATAGCCCACATCAAAGTCAGATTCTGCCTCTGTCATTGGATGGGTGGTTTGGTCATACACCTTTTGAAACCTCTGGTTACCCCTCCCTCTTATTGCTCATAGCTGTGCTTTGGACTCTTCTGTCCACACAAGAACTATTTTAGAGAGGAGGGCTCGCCTCGAGGTCCCTCACTGGGGACCCGCATCTGTCTCTGTCACTTATCTGGGAACATAGCTCTTGAGTGCTACAGCTGTCTTCTCTTCCCCTGGCCTGTTAGTCCTGGGCGAAGCCACTCCCCTCCCAGGCACTGCCTGGGGCTCTCTGTCCTGACTGTCCAGCTAGCTCACTGCATTTGAAGGGAGTACTGTCTCCCAGGCTCCCTGAGAAGCAGATGTAAAGTCTCCGAAGCAGCTGTAGTATTCCGACCAGATACACTTATTGTCATATTTGAACCATGCTGGGACTTACGGCAATTCTTCTTTATGGTCTGGGACTTGAATTTGGCCTACAACTTCTCATATGGCCCCGTGTCTTAGTCCTTGGTGAAAGGTGAAATGAATGGCAACACTCAAAAACAAATTCTGTCTGTGCCATTATGAGTACCTCTGAGTTACCTGAAACTCACTCTGGAGACCAGGTTGGCCTTGAACTCACAGAGACCCATCTGCATCCGCCTTCCGGAATGCTGGAAATAAATTGGAAATAAAAGTGTGTGCCTCCACTCTGACCTCAGAGTGACTCTTAACAGATGGGATAATGTTTGGAAAAGACACTTTTTCCTCTGGGTGTAACAAGATGCCATCTTGGACCTATGGCAGCTGTACCAGTGTATTGCAGGGCTTTGGTAATGGAGCTGTTAACACTGGCTGGGATGGTCTGGAGACCCTCACTTGGGGGTTGCAGCCATTCCTTCTCCCACCACGGGTGATCTTGACAGATGCTGGAGTATGTAGAAAGTGGAAGGTAATGGAACCTGGGACTCCATGGTGCACTAGGTTGCCATCTTTGGTGGGGTGGGACTCTTGACAATGCAGGCTGTTTTGGGATTGTCCATGTGAGTAACCCATCATCCATGTTTTGTAAACAAGCCCAATTAGCTCATTGTTGCACCACATTAGACTTCAGTGAAACTGTAGTTTGGTCTTTGGTTGGCATCCATCTGAATTATGCATTTATTTGCACTTCTCCAGAAAAAGTTAATACAATTAATATTATTTTGTTATATTGACTAGTGACAAAAGCTGGATAAAAGTTGTACAACTTGTGGAATCATTAGTGGCTTGTGGTAAGAGCCTAGTGGATGCTTTTACTGAAAGGAGATGTTGAAATGAAACTGAAAGATGGGTGGATGAATAGCTGGAGTGGATGGACGAATTGGGGAGTGGATGGAAGGATGGGGGAGTGGATGGGTGGATGGATAGTGGATGGACGAATGGGAGAGTGGGGGGGTGGATGGACGGATCGGGGAGTGGATGGATGAATGGATGCTGGGCAGGCACTGTATGCTGGGTGCTTCTGAAGAGGATGTATCTGAAGAGAACATGGTCTACTTTTGTGGTGTCTCCAGTTCATTAGATGGAAGGAAAATATGGCTACATTAGGTGAGAAGTGATGGGCAAGGAAAGATGAAGGTGACAGCTTCTACTTGCAGGATTGGGGAGAAGCAGAATATGGTGAGTGATGAGCAGGACAGGACCGCTTTCCTTTCATCCATTTAGAGACTTAAAACAACTGTTTATGCCCAAATCCCACTTTCTTTTTAGATAGATTTATTTATATCTAATGTGTATGGTTGTTTTGCCTGTGAATGAGAAAATGAAATAAAAGGAAGAAGACATGACTACCCCTAAAGTATGGAGATTTTTATTGTAGAAGTAAGGGAGAAAGTAGGCAGAGGGAAGAGTCCATGAACATGGCTGGCACTTAAACCAACCATGGCAAGAGTGAGGGGGAGGTAGAGCAAGAGAGTTGCTGATGACGAAAAGAGGTGACCTGGGCCAAGAGGCCATGAGACCAAGAGACCAGAACAGCCAAAGTGGTTGAGTTATCTAGGGATCAGACTGGGGAAGAGAAGGGAAACCCAGCCCCTGGGGAGAGGGGCTTAGGATAGGGGGCAGGTTTAGAAGTGTTAGAAGGAGCCACCAGTACAGGAGATCCTGGGTTTGAGACCTAACAGTCTGCGTGTATGTCTGTACACCTCTTGCATGTCTGGTGTCCACGGAGGCCAGAACAGAGCATCGGATCCTCTGGAACGGAGTTAAAAATGGTTGTGAGCTGCCATATGGCTGCTAGGAATCGAACCCAGGTCCTCTGGAAGAGCAGTCAGTGCTCTTAACCCATGAGCTATCTCTCCAGTCCTTCTACCCCTCCCCCCACTTTTTTTTTTTTTTTAAAGAATTCCCATCTCAACTATTCCTTCACTGTACTCTAGTGCTTATAAAAGGAAAGTATAAGGGTGTTTTGCCTGTATGTATCACATAGGTGTCTGAAACTAGAAGAAGGCAGAAGGTGTCAGATCCTTTGGAACTTGAGCTACAGACAGCTGTGAGCCACTATGTGAGTGTCGGGAATCTAACCTGGGTCCTCTGGAAGAGCAGCTAGTGCTCTTAACTGCTGAGCCATCTCTCCAGCAAAAAGGAAAGTAAACAATGTAATGACTTAAGAGGGCTTAAAAAAGAAAAAGCCAGCCCATATAACTTAAAGTTACAAAACACTTGTGTACCTTGGTTGCCTGGGTTACTCTGTGTTTTGGTGGTGGTTCTTCACCTTTTGCTTATCTTTAGGTGAGTTCAGCCAGAAGTGTTTTGGCAACAGTGCTAATAAAGGTGGGTCTGTACCTTGGTCTTTGGGTGAGGTTTACCTGAATAGTTCTTGAGTACTAATTAGAATAGCAGGTCCTTTTGACCAACTAATAGTGAAATAAATGTAGGAAAAAAGTTGAACCAAAACCTCTCTGGTCAGCAAGAGCTATTCTCTTTTACCAGGTAGAGATACCTGTTTGGGCCTCCTTTTCTGCTCCCCTCTCTCACCCCACTATTCAGACAAGCTGAAGGGATGACTCCATGCTGAGGGTCCCCCATTGCCAGGACAAAGGGTCAAATGCTCTGCAGGTTAGGAATTTAAAAGACTTTCTATTGCATTTATTTATTTGTGTGTGTACATGTCTGTGCCTGCACACATGCATATTTTGAGCACGCTTTGTGCTCCTTCTACTGTGTAGGTTCTGGGGGTTGAGCTTGGGTCTGTAAGGCTTGGCAGCAAGTGCCTTTACCGACTGAGCCATCTCATGGTATTTTCTGCAGGTGTAGCGTTTAAGCTCAGCTGCTGTGTACCCCCAGTGTTGATGATGGTAGCCAACAGTGAGGCTTAGGGAACCACAAAGATGTGTCTAAGTAGAGAGCTCTTACTGCATCCTTGCGGTCTGGAGAAGAAACTGGGTCTGAGAGAGCTTTCTTTGTCAGATTGATGCATATGAACGATTCTCCAGGTTGTAGTGCATGCTCCATCAGAGTCTGCATCTGCAAAACTAAGAGCTGTGCGGGAGTGTGCGGGAGGGTGCGGGGTGACAGTGGTCAGAGGTGGTCTCCATTCTGACGTCTCATGCTCTTCAGGTGGCAGTGTCAAACCTCTGCGTGGAGCGTGTGTTTTGTGGCTTCTTATGTTGACTTTATGCTAACAACAGTTCATTAGCACCAGGGACTGCTTAGAAAATACTTGGTGATCACTTGCAAATGAAAATTTGTTTTCTCTAGCGAAGCACACTACTCTTAAGGCTAGACTGCATGTCCAGTCCAGCAGTACACGGTCAACAGAGGATAAACTCAGTGGCATCATTGGAGTTTCCTTCTCTCATAATGTCATGTCACGGCTTTTACTTTTTTCAACGTTTATCTTAATTTTTATTTTTTCCTTCTTTGGGTATTATATATTATGGCTACCAGTTAAATGTTTTTATGGGATTTCTGAATGTGTGAATGAGTAAGTCTCTGTATCTATATATACTTGTTTGTTTTGGTCTTTCTTTCTTTTTTGATCAAGCTTGACCTCACAGAGATCCACCTGCCTCTGCTGGGATTAAAGGCGTGCACCACCACTGCCAGGCTATATATCTGTTC
>JAQHUG010000126.1:4568814-4584149 GCA_028555095.1 Dicrostonyx torquatus | reverse complement strand
CCAACTTTGACCAATTTTTAGAAGTTGGAGAATCATATTTCTTAAATCTGGATATTCCTTGCCTGGCCATGGATAGTGGTCCCATCCGTGGGTACTGTAGGAGCCTGTATTCACTCCTCATCAGTCTCTCTCTTGTGTTTCTATATTCATTTGTTGTTAGAGTCCAGTATCAGACATTACCACAGTGTTAGTGGCTCTCATTATGGTGATACAACCCTTGAGTTCAGTGACTTTGAAGAAGGAAAGGTTCATTTGGACCGTAAGGTTTGTAAGTTTTGGTTTCATTGCTTGTGGCAAGGTAACACAGCAGGTCAGGAACATATAGTGGAAGAGACTTCGTGTGTGTGTGTGTGTGTGTGTGTGTGTGTGTGTGTGTGTATCCAAACTATCTTTTTTTCATTATACACATCAATCCAAGTTCCCACTCCCTCCCCTCCTCCCATTCCCTCCACACACCCTCTCATCCCACCTCCCATCCACTCCTCAGAGAGGGTAAGGCACGTTGTTTTGGGAAAGGTCCAAGGCCCTCCCTGCTTTATCTAGGCTGAGCAAGGTATCCATCCAAAGAGAATAGGTTCCCAAAAAGCCAGTACAAGCGGTAGGAATAAATCCTTGTGTCACTGCCAGTGGCCCCGCAGTCTGCCCCAGACATGCAGCTGTCACCCACATTCAGAGTGTTTGGTCCTGTGCTTGTTCCTTCTCAGTCCGGCCGGAATTGGTGAGCTCCCATTAGCTCAGGTAGACTGTTTCAGTGGGTGAACCCATCATGGTCTTGCCCTCTTTGCTCATATTCTCACCCCCCTCCCTCTGGAAGAGACTTCTCACCTCACAGCTGTCTGAATAGAAAGGAAAGAGAGGAGAAGGGGTTGGATTCCAGTATCCTCTTCCACCATTAACCTAACTTCCATGACACACGAAGAATCCGCTACTTCCCAGTAACAACACATATTGCTTACTAATTCTTTAGCACATGAACTTTGGGGGACATTCAAGTGGGGTGGGAGCATGGTTCCAGCTTAGCTGAGTCCTCTTTTGGCGTCACGGTATAGGTGCTTCATGGGTCTGTGCTCATCTGAGACTTGGAGCCTCCCATCCCAGTTCCCAAGGTTACTGACTTAATTCAGTTCCTGTGGATGTGAGAGCCACAGTGGCCTTGTCCTTATTGGTCAACAGGAGACTCCCTCCCTTTTCCCCCATCATCTGATTAGGGCAGGCCTACTCAGGAGGGTTCAGAGAGAGTGATCAGAATCCTAATGACATCTGCAAAAACTACTATGCCCTGTAAAATGATGGACATAACCATTAGAGTGCTGTCTGTCACATCCCCAGGTCTCACCCCTACTCAAGTGGAGGGGATCATGTAGGATGTACCTCCAGGCAGCACAGATGTGTGTGCGGTGATTGAATGGGGTGGATTCTGATTGGTGGTGCCCTAAGCAACCAGCTCTTGTGTGAAATACCTGAGCGAAGATACAGGTTAATGATTGTCGAATGCCGTTTCCTTGGTAACCGAAAGACATACAGGAAGAAGAACTAGAAAGAAAAAGAAGGATGGGGTGGGGGAAACAAAGCCTGACTTAGGTTGGTGTCACGTGGTATTTCTAAGGGCTCCCCCCCCCCCTGTCTCAGGCTGTTATTTTATTGCTCGGAGGTTAAGAACTGGGAGTCCGGGGCGTTCTGCTCAGTGTCACGGCTACTGAAGGTGCTCCATTAGTTAGACTTCAGTTTTCAGAGGTCTCTGCCTTGTGCTGAAAGCAAAACCTGGGTGGGTCCCTTCTAATCACATGCACATGGGGGCTGCCCCCTCATATCCCGAGGCAGGGAGACACAATGGATGTTTGCTTGTCAGATCTCCTGGTTGAAGCTAGCTTTACAAAACTGAGTTGGAGTTGTGTGTCTGTGTTGAGTTTGGCAAGGCAGAAGGGGTGTGTGCTTGGTGGTGCCCTTGTGGTTCGAGTCTCCATGACTTAACACCACTCAGCCCAGCCCAGATTGCTTGTGTTCCTGACAGCCCTGGGCCTGGGTGCCATCTTGTGTAAACACCGCTGCGTTTAGCTCATCGCAGAGACTGAAGGATGGTGTGTTAATAGCAGCTGGAGGCTCTCATTAAGATTCAGAGGAAACTATGACGGACGGGCGCGGGCTGGTAATGTGCGGATGCAAAAAGCCTTTGTTTCCTCTGATTGGCAGACAGATGCGCAGAGATCCTTTTCGGGGTCTTTCCTGGATGGGACGGCTGACGGCAACTTTCTTTATCCCTTTTGCTTTTCAGTACCTGCTCCCCTCCAAAAGTAACCTACTGGTTGTTTGGATTCCCTTGAGAAATGAAGCAACTTGTTGACCCTGTGGTCTCCTTAAGCGGGTGCCGAAGCAACAGTTGCTGAGTTGGACTCGTAGACATGCGAACTATGCAGTCAGATGGCGGGAGCTGGGTGTGCAAGCATGAGTCCCAGAAAGGGCAGGGCAGCTTCTGCGGGGGAGCTCTCTTGTGGAGGGAGAGAGGCAGTTCTTAATTTGATTAATATTTTTTTTTAACTGGCAGAGCCAGACTTCAGCTTCCCACTCTGCAGAGAAAACCCAGAGCTGAAAAGTTACATCCCATTGAAGAATGTCGGGGTGTTTCCTCCCGGAGGACAGTGGGTAGTGACGGTGACGTGGAGGGCATCCTGTGAGCAGAGGGGCTCGTGTTGTTAAGCATTCATGTGTTCCTGGAATAAACACAGAATACGCTGAAGGACTTGTGTAGAAAACCTTGGTGCAGCTGGCTCTGCCACAGGGAGGGCTGTCACTCACTCTGCTCCAGTGTCTGATTACAGCACCTGCCAACAGAGCTCGGCCAGCAGTCACCTGTTTTCATAGATCATCAAGGAAGTTAGTAACAAAGCGGGCCGTCTGAGAGCTCTGTGAGCAAGATGCTCCTCAGTTCACCGAGGAGGCTGAGGCAGGAGGATTGAGAGTTCAGGTCAGCTTGGGATACATAGGAAGATATGTGTTCATGTAACACACACAGACGCGTGCATGTGTGTGCATGCACACACACACATACACACTGGACTAATAAGCTGTGTTTTTGTCTATACACCCCACACATGTTTGATGATGTTTTTATTTATACACCTGCACACAGGGTAGCTTGATGTATGTTTTTGTTTGTGTGTGCGCGCACACACATGTGCTGGATTGATACCCTATGTTTTGCTCTGTGCGCACATGACAGACTGATGGATGTATGTATTTGTCTGTGTACACACGGCGGACTCATGACTGTTTTCACCTATGCTCACGCATGGTGGACTGACCACTCTGTGTCTGTGTCTCTAGAGCTTGCTCTTTGGCTTTTTCTACAGAGTCTTGCTACATAGCTGGGCTGACCTCAAACTCGCCAGGAACTTCCCGTGAGCTGGTTTTACAGACAGGTGCAGCCACACCAAGCTCATTCTCCCCGCAGCCCCCCATGAGCATTCACTTGGTAGCCAGTGGGGAGTAATGACTTTTCCCTCTCTGAATCTTCGTCTGGCTGACTTAAATAGGTGGTAGGACCAGCAGTTCCTGTCCTGTGCTTTCTCGCCACAGATCTGCTAAATGTGGATCATGGATAACAGCATGTCCATAGCCACTCATCCCCAGTTTCTTTTCCCAGGTTTCCTTGTTGCACATACGTCTTAGAATTTCTCTGCCCATGCACTCATGGGAAGCTGCCGACCTTCTCCTCAGTACAGGCCAGTAATGCAAATGTTCACATCATTTTCTGTTAAACAGATCTTGTTTCTGAAATGTGTGTTACGTTCTCCATCGGGCTGTTTGAAAGCTCAAAGCTGAAGGAACCCCGGGGATCAGAACCTCAGCACCATGAAGTGCACGTGGTGGAATTTCAGAGTTCTGCAGGAAGACTTGGCATCTGTCCCTGGGAAAGAGGTTTAGATCTTGTCTCATGGAGAAGTGAACCTCCTGCGTAGAGGAGCAGGTGCAAGAGGAGCCCCGGGGCTCTTGGCATGAATGCTGTTGTGGGTTTCTACTCACTCAATGCCTTTTCTGGCCTCTGTTCCTCTCCCAGGCTCACTTCTGCTGCTTCTAACTTGGGGCGGGGGGAAGTAGGGTCCGACGCATTCTTGTTTGACACTGAGCAAGCATCCTAAAAGCTCTGTAGTGTTGTTTTCAGTGGAGTTCTTCAGACTAATGATATCACTTGCCCCATCTGCATCCCAGAGCTCAGGGAGGTCATGAAGCTTGTGTTGCTGATGTTGTGAAGATGTGGGTTCTTTCTCATGGTATTCATGAGCTGCTCAGCTATTGTCTGAGTGTGACGGTCTCTGCGGTCTCTTTCAGCCTCAGGTGTAGGGGTGGGAGTGTGCACATATGCTTGAGTCAGGACCTGCTCACACTCTTGGATGTGTGTGGGCCGCAGAGGTCAACGCCTGGTAGCACTCCTCAGTCCTTGTCTCTCCTGTGTTTGAGGCAGGGGCTCTCACTGGCGTGGAGCACACTGTGCAGGCTAGATTACCTGGCCAGTGCGTCCTGGGGATTCACCTGTTCTCCATCTGTCCCCTCCCCTCCTGCCGGCGTTACAGATGCTTGACACCATGCTAAACTTTAAAATGTGGGATCTGGGGATTGAACTCAGGTTGCTGTGCTTGCGAGTTCACTTGCAGTTTACCAAGTGGGCCATCTCCTCGACTTCCCTTTATGTCTGTATTTCCATGGACTTTGGTTCTTTAGGTTTTAGCCGTTTGCTCATGTAAGTGTATGGACTTCATATTTATTGCTTATTTTTGGAGGCTGAGGAAGTGTGAGACAGGTCTCACTGTGTATACAGCTCTGGCTGTCCTGGAACTCAAGCTGCCCATGAACTCGTGGCTGTTCTTCTGTATCTGCTCCTAGTGTTGGGGCTTCAGATGTGAGCCACCACACCAAGCTAGCCCTCAACTTTGGCACGCCATGTGATAATTTTATAGTCCAAATCCACACGGACTGTATTAACACTGTTTTACAAAGTGCCACTTGTGGAAAATGGACCTTCTGGAGCAGAACCAGATGCAAAACATGGATGGAATGTGTGTGCCAACTGGGGACCACTGTGGAAGTGTAGTTTCGTTAGGTGTAGAAATCCCTCTCTCGAAGCGCTTCCGTGGGAACCTGACAGAGCTTTTTCCCTACTGAAAAGTAAAGGGGGACCTATGGGGTCCTACCGGCATGGAGAGGTAGTTCCTTAAGGGAAGTGTGGTTGGTGTAGGTCATTGGAAACCTTTCCAGATTGTCACACGAAGAGATGCCAGTCTGTCCCCAATGGGATGGTTTGGAGGGTGGTGGAGTTTCTGTGGCCTATCTCAGAAGATCTGGGACCTACCTCTCAGGAGATGCTTGTGAGCAGATGCCATACTTCTGTTGCTCACGAGAATGCTATGGGTCTTTCCACAGCTTGGCAAAACTTGTTGGGAAGGAGTGTGAGCTGAAACCCGGACCTGAATGGGCCCCGCCTACCTGCGTATTGTCCGTTCAAGTCATTTTCATTTCCGATTCCAGCTCTTTCTTTTACTTTTAACCTTTCTTTTTTTCTGTCATGTCCTATATATGTCTGCTTTTAGACTCACCCTGCTGGGTAAAATCCTAGTTCTTAGTGCTGTGAGCCAGCGTTGCAGCAGAAATTAGCACTCTAGAATTCACTTTTAACATTTATGTTGAGTTCGACCCCCTTAAAAGCTTCCCATATTCTCTTCAGAGGCCTTTGGACATGGACCAGGGAAGCTATTTCTAGCCGGTCAGGTAGCTAGGAAAAGACTGGTTCAGATGATATTACATAAATATTGGCAGAAGGAGAGAGAGGAGGGGAGTATGGCAGGCAGAGGGAGGGAGTGGCCATCGCTACAGCAAAGGGGCATTTTGCTGAACTGACCATCATATTTGCCCCTGGGAAGGTGTGATGGAAGGGCCACATAGAGTGTCTGTGACTGCTAGTCACTTGCAGTTGAGAGCTCGGCATGGCTCGAGCTATGCTGAGAGGGCATCCTCATTTGTTTTCTCGCTTGGCTGAGCTGTACAGAGATCCCTTCTTGCACTGAGGACCGAGACTGAACTGTAAACGGTGGTGCTGGAGTCAGTTGGAGTTCTAGGATGTTATATTGCGTTTTGTTGGCGTGATTGGTTTTTCTGGATCTTTCCTAGCAGGGAAGAATAGTAGGGATTTGGACAGATATAGCTGTTTATTTCTCCAGGTTTTTATTGAAAAAGCTTTAGTTTTTGCATTATGGTCAATGATTTCCACCAGCTCTCAATTTCATTATAAAGAACAGGGACTGGCCACTAAATGACCCCAGTAGTGACTGCTGGCTCAGGCTCATGAGATGCTGTCCTTCAATAAGTCTAGGCTGTTCTTTGCCTCTCCAGGATGCTTGGGCTGTAATGACCACACGCCAGGGACACTGCTTGCTGTGGGTGTCCCCATTACCCTGAGAATAGAGGGGTCTGGCCTCCCATGCTGCCAGACCGTGTGTTCTTTCCATCTCCTGGAAAGACAGAACCCTTCAAGGAGCTCCCAACCCTTTCTAACTCTTCCTGTGCCCCCTGCAGCAGTCTGTGACATCCGTACTGATGGAAAGGGTGCCAGGGCAGGACTGGGTTTTGACAGTGATGAGCGAAGGTGGGTTAGGCAGTATTTCAACACGTCTGATCGTTTTGAAGTAAGTGACAGACATTTTAAATAAAGGTGTTAAGATACACATGATATCTGCCTGAGGGGAAGGGTTTGAAGTGATGGATGAATCCCTCAGGAGACTCATGATAAATACGATCACTTAGGAATTAAAAAAAAAAATTCAAAGTAGTTTGCTCTTGTTTACAGTAAAATTTTGGAGCCTTAATGCTGTTTGTTCCGCTGGTGAAAAGCCGACAAGTTTATCTACCTTATCGTTAACTTGGGTGTGATGTGAACTTGCCAAGTAAGAATCGTAGATGAGGACATGATGGATCCTAGGTATGGTTGAGGAGAGGTTTTTTTTTTGTAGATATAAGGGAGAGAACAGCCAGAGGCATCTGGAAGGGTCCAGACTGGACAAGGCCAGCCTGCAAAACAGACTGGACCATGAGGTGGAGCGGGGCGGGGGAGGGGGAGCAAAGAGAGCACTTGGGAATGGGAACCCAGAGGACCAAAAATGACTGCCTTCTTTAGGAATCAGGAGCTGGGGGAGGGGAAGCAAAGCCCAACCCCTGGAAGGGAGAAGTTTTAGGGGAGGAGCCAAGGGTACTGAGGGCGACTTGTCCTGGGTTTCTTGGGGACCTGACATCAGGTAGCCATGAGAAGACAGAGCCCACTTGGATTTACCCACTGCGTGGGAACCTGTCTCTGTGTTCTCCCCTCCCAGTTGCTGACTTGACTCTTAAGGTTTTTGTTTCATTTTGATATGACAGAGTCATTAAGGGATGGTGGGGCTCTGCCTCTTAGCTTTATGGGGACCTTTAACATGATGTAATGTGAGAAAGCCCGAGGACTGTGCAGATACTGGGCCACATTTCTCCCTGATGAGGCAGATAGAACTGTAAACGTGGAGTTATTTGATCTTGCCTGAGTGACTACTTTCAGAGTCATTCCTGTTTACAGCATGCTGTCAGGGTAGTGTGAAAATCAGAGCCGTACAGTTTCGGCATTATCTGAAGTCATAAAATACCTTTTATGCACACAGTAAATCTGGGATAGATTACAGTAGGAAACCTCCACAGACCTACTATACTGAAAGTGGTGGCAGTTTTCAGAGATAAATAAGTAACCTATAATTCTGATTAAAGTCTCTGCCGGCTACATGTTAAATAACCCTTGACTCTCCTCTTTTCCTTGTTCCTTGTTTTCCTGACAGATGCCCGTTCCCTGCAATGTTTAAAGCCTTAGTGGCAGTTTCCTCTGCCCCAGCTTTTAATTATTAAGAAGTCTTAGGAAAATAGAAAAAAAAATGGTACATTTTGCACACCTGCAAACCTTGCAGTTAGATTCATTATTACCCTTGTCCTGCGTGTGCTGTATCTGTGTGTTGGTGTGTTTGGTTGTGTGCATGTGAACAAACACAGATGCATCCCAGGTTAATTTATTCCCACTTAGCACTATTTTCCTAAGTTGGGTGAAGAGAAGGTTTTCTGCGCCAATAGTGGATTTCCTCTGCTTCGTAAGTAGATGCTTTCTCAGATACCGGGTGGGTTCAGTGGGTGTTGTTCCTTTAGCTGCTCCCTCTCACAGCTGCCTGTATCCTTCCTAGGAGGAGGAGATGCTGGTTCCCTTGTGTGCTTTTATTTTTTCTTTTTATGAGTTGAGGTGTGCCTTCTCTGGTCTTAGCTTCCCATTGCTGTGGCATTTCTTGTCTTTTGGTTCTTCTGTTTCACTTGCCCAGAACTGGGACTTAAACTTGGGCACAAGTCCCTTCCTGCTCCGCCACTCCCGTCCCATGTCCCAGAGACGCCCTGCAACAAAACTTTTCTGTTTGCCCCACAGCGAAACTCAGCCTTCGCTTTGCTATAAATGGCAAAGTTACTGAATTGTTTTGGCTCCGCGCCAAATACTGGAAATAATTTGAGAGTATAAAAACACAACTTTCAAATGAAAATATTTATTTTAGGAGCCTTCGGTAGGCTTGTGTGTGCGTTCGCCATTTTCATAATGAATTAGTTCCTTTCTCCAATTGTATGACTAAACCTTCCTGAACATGTAATTTACTGAGATGAAAATGGTTCTTGCTGGACGTTGTCATGACTCCCTTTTGGGAAGTCATAAATGATGCAATTGAATTTGAAGAGACCAATTCCATTCTGAATGTGCATTTTATACACAGGAAAGGCTGCTTCTAGTGTGTTCTGTCTTCTTGTTAAGATTTGTTTTTACTTTACTTACATGTGCACATGCATGTCTCTGTGTGTGTGCATGTGAGTGCCACATATATATGGGTACCCACCGAGGCCAGGGGAGATAGGATGTTGTGTGCCACCCCAAATGGGTCCTCAGCAAGCACTGTTAACCACCAAGCCACCTTTCTAGCCCTGCTTGTCTTTTGTTTGCTTGTTTTTGGTTTTGGGAAGGAGCTCACGCGCTCAGACTGGCTGCCTTGAACTTTGGCGCCCTGTCTTTTGCTTCCCAAGTGCTAGGATCACAAGTGTGTACCAGACATCCAACATTCATGTTCAAGTACAGTTTGCCCAGCTGAGGCTCCAGGCTAGCCACCTCACCCCTTTCCCACTGGAAGTTAAATGGATGAATAAGGATAAGGCATAACTCTGGGTATATGAAAATGGCACAGTGAAACCCATTACTTCATATGCTAACTGGAAAATAATAAAAAAAATTAAGATTATGATTTCAGAGAACAGTCTGGTAAATCACTTTCAGGGTCCTTGCACCTGAACGAGGCCCCAGGCGGCTTAGATCAAGTCCCTGGCCTTGAGGTCAGTCAGACCCTTGCCTGGGAGGAGAGACCTGACTGAGAGAAGCCATTGATGGTGCTTGGTTGCAGTCCTTTATCTCCCTAAAGATTTACATTTTCAGTTCAGCTCCTTAGATGCAGGAAGCATCCACAGTGTGGGGAGTGAGAGGGCCTCAGTGGTTCTTTAGGCAGGTTGTCTGTCACGGAATTCTTAAACTTTGTCATCCAACTGGGTGAAAAGCCATTCCGAGTTTGCAAGGCTTGGAATCATGTGGCCTAGGAATCAAGGCATAGAATCCTGTTTACAAATTCTTAGGGGAAGCCCAGCGTCTGGCCCTGCAGCACCTTATGTCGCCCGGGCCTTTATTTCGAACGTAGCTGTGCAAACTAATGGCCTGCCAGTACTCCCTGCAATGTGCAGTGGAATAGGTTTTTAAATCATATCTGTTCATAGAGAGGGATCCCTAGCACACGGTTATTTATTCATATTTTAATGGACAGGGGTGCACTTCTATGCATAGGCAGCCAGTCTCTGATGTGTGTACAAGAGTCTTGCTGAGGTGTGTCACAGGTGGTTGCATGTCTCCTGCTTCTGGGTTCCCCATCTTTATCAGCCATAGGCAGGAGGAAAGAACTAGAACACAGCTTCTTGCTGTGTCTGATGCTAAGTCCTTTGCAGGGATGGATGTGGGGTTTTTCCCCTGTCTCTGGTTAGAGGTTGTTGGGCTCACATTGATTCCCACAGGTCTGGATTTCTCTTCTGTGGCCGTGTTGGTAAAGGATGCTATACCCCAGCAGGTGTGTTGCAAAGCTTACTTGCCATGGCCAGTTTTATTACTCCAGATGATAGAGATGTTACTGCCTTCCCAGCTCTGCTCCGTGTCTTGCCCGTGACTCTCGGCTGCTTTGCAGGCTAAATCCAAACTAGTTTGTTGTGGAATCCCGCCCTGATGTGACCTTACCCTCTTTTCTTGTCTGGCCTGGCTTTTGTGGAGGAGATGTAGGTTGAATAAAGTTTGTTTAGCATTGCTGGCCCCTGTGCCTCTTGCACGTCTGTGTCCTTCCGGTTCAGACTGACTCCAGATCAGCGCATCACCCTGGGCCAAGGTCCCCCACTCACTGCCGTCTTTCCCAAGTCTCTTAAGCATTTTCGATTGCTAAGTGCACGTTTCTCATTTTCCTAAAGGAAATTTAGGCTTTAATACAAGAAGTTTTATCAATGCATCGCCAAGCATTACATGAGATGTTTTATTTCTATAGGTGTAGGTGTGCTTTGCTTGTCTGTGTGTCTGTGTACCATGTGCATGCCTGGTGTCTTGGAGGCCAGATGAGGGCATGGGATCTGGAGTTACAGGTGGTTGTGAGCTGCTGTGTGGGTGCTGGGAATTGAACTCAGGACCTCTGAAAGAATAACCAGTGTTCTTAACGGCCAAGCCATCTCTCCAGTCCCAACCAAGCATGTTTTGACAAGACTTGAAACAAAAGTGTTTTGTATAATGTTTATTGATTTAGTCTTCCCAAGACATGAGTGGCCTAGATAAATTTAGCTAATCACGACATGTCATTCTTTAGACTTTTTGTTTTTAGGAGCTCCAGTGCTTAGTATGGGGCCAAGAGTTCAAAAGTTATTTATTGAAAAGTCTTAAGGGCGACTCATAGGATTTGAATACATTTTTTTTTCCTTGCAGTGCTGGGTGAGATGAAGCACAGAGTGGACTTGGGAAGTGCTCCAGCCCCGAGCCACACCCCAGCCTGAGTCACTGGGTTTCCAAACTAGGGTAGTCAAGGTGACCCCAGTTAATGCAGTAAGCTAGGTCCTCAGATAAGGGAGGCCATGCTGTGACCCAGTTGTTCCTGGGTGGTTTAAGTGGTCACTGCTCAACCTCTGTCATCAGCCACCATGCCTTTATAATGAGTGCCTTGGTAGCTGCCTGCTGCCTGTTCTGGGTGGAGTGAGGCATGAGGTGGGTAGATACTGCCTCTGTGTCAGTTCCAGGGAGACTCCCAGCCTCTATCAACTTCCTGCCCCTCCAAATTCTGAGCTCACCCTGATGTGATTTTGTTGTTATGGTTTTGATTAAGTTTTTCTCCAAATAACAATGTGGAAAAGGTCTGGATTGTTTCATGTGACTTTTAAAAAAAAATTATATATCATTTCTTTTTATAAAGCGAATTCTAAATTGGTAAGGTATAATGCAAAGTTCTTGTTATTGAGTGATGGAACCTGGGATGACATGTTCATGTGAATACTAATACTAGTAAAAGCTGATCCTTGTAGCCTCTGTCAGAATGTGACATGTGACAGAGTTTTAAGTTCTCTGTGAATTCGGTTATCCCATTTAAGGGTCTATGAGGTGATAGCTGTTGTCCTCATTGAAGTGTGGAAAGGTTAGTAACTTGCCCAACATCACACAACAAATACGTGGCAGAGCTGGGATTTAAGTGCAAACAGTCTGATTCCATAAAACAAATCAAAATAATCATTGCATTTTGCATTGTGTGTGTGTGTGTGTGTGTGTGCGCGCGCGCGCATATGCACGTGCATGCATGTGGGTATGTTTATGTGTTCAGGTGCACATGTATATATAGGCCAGAGGCCAGGCCCTAGGAATTGCCTACCTGTTTGTTTTTTGTTTTGTTTTGATTTTTCTGTCAGGATCACTCACTGGCCTGGGCTTGCCCCTTTGGCAGGCTGGCCACTGAGTCTCAGGCACCCATTGCTTCTACCACCACCCCAGTGCATCCCGAACCACCCCAGGGTATCCTGAACCACCCTGGTGCATACTGAACCACCCCTGTGCATCCTGAACAACCCCGGCACATCCAGAACAACCCTGGTGCATCCTGAACCACCTCGGTGCATACTGAACCACCTCAGTGCAAACTCAACCACTCCAATGCATCCTGAACCACCCGGAGCATACTGAACCACCCGGTGCATCCTGAACCACCTCGGTGCATATTGAACCACCAAGCCTGGTTTCTCATATGGGTACTGATGATTCAGCTCTTTCTTCCTTACTCCTGCTGCATGTCATCATGCCTACAACCTGCCAGTCATACAGCATACACCGTTAGTAACTTGGTACCCTGCTCTGCAGCTCTACCCCATGGCCTGATTCCCCTGCCTTCCCTACATGTCAGCCCCAGATGGGCAGGAGAGTGGTAGAACCATTATGTTCAGGTCTCATTTTCCCTCACTGGAGATGGATCTGAGCTAGCCGCCCCGTGGCTTTCCCTGGTTTATTACTGACATCTGTTTCCTCTGAGTGTGTCCAGCTGGGGCCAGAGCTGCATCTGTTCTTCTAGCTTCCTCCTGCCTTTTCAAAGGTAATCTTCAACTTGGCTTGTTTTGATGGTGAATGCAGAAGACAGTGGATTCTAGTCCCCATGTCATCATTCCACACTTCTAGAGGCTTTGCACATGGCATGAACAGACCCAAGGAATTTGACAAGTCAGGCAAGGCCCTATATGCAGAGCCCTACCTAGTCCAGAAAACATTCTTTGTTGGTGACTGGTACAAGGTGATTGGCCCTTGCAATCCAGTTTTTCTTTGACTAGCCTAGTGTTCAAGTTGGGAAAGCAATTAAGAGTGGTAGACCTAGCTGGGTGTGGCAGCTCACACTTGTAATTGCCAGCATTTGGGAGGCAGAGGCAAGACAATTACTGTTAGGCCATTCTCGGTTACATTACGAATCTACCTCCAAAAAAAAAAAAAGGCAAATGTATTTTAAGAATAAACATAATAATCACAGCATCAGTGAAAGCTTAAAACCTTTTAATCGTGATGTCAAAAAGCCTTTCACAGTAACCCGGTTTGATAGTTGAAAGCAGAAGTTTTCACCAGCAGTGCCTCCTCTTTTAGCTTCACAGAAAGGGGAAGGCGCTCTTTAAGGTGGGGAAGGGAGGCGACAGGCTTAGGGGTGGGGTGTGGCTTTGTGGCGCAGCAGGTGCTTGGCCTATGTGCTTGAGACCTGAGTTGACTCCAGCCTACAGAAAGCAAAATCAAAAGTTTCTTCTATGATGAGAATGTTGGGCTTCTGCGCCGAACTTTTAATAAAACATGGAAGACACACAGTTACCTCAAGGAGCTCCAGAGCCCTGGTCCCCTAGCTCTAAACGTTCTGAATCTCAAGCAGGCAGCCCATTCTGGTTGTAAATCCTTGTGTCTGTTTTTCCCATGGAGTTTTTTTTAAAAAAAGAAGTCACTTGTTATTTTACTGCAAGGATGCTGTGTTAGGGACAGTATGCCTGCCATCTGTTCCAATTTCTATGATGTAAGACACTTGATGTTACCAGGAATAGCAAATTGGAACAAACTAGGCATTGACTTTTATCTTAAGTGTGAATATGGAACTGATAGAGAAATCTTGGAACAGAGACCCCTTTGTTAGGGTGTGGAAAAAATATCTGTGAATTTTAATGCAAGTTAAATTCAGATTCGATGCGGAAGACATGAATAGACAAAGGGGATAATTTGGGGGAGGCTGAGGAGGCCTTCCTGGGAAAAGAGATGGCATGTGTTTGGGTCTAGTCCGTCGTGGCCTTCGACCCCCGAAATCAAATCTGTTAAGTTCTGAGCACCTTTGCTCAGCGCTTTGCCTCCTCGGAGAGGAGGGGCAGTCTCCACCGTTCCTAAGCATCTGGTGCTGGATGCTAGTGTGCACAGCTCAGGGAACCTGATCAGATGACCAGAGAGCCAAAGCTGATAGGGTTGAGTAGATTTTGTATTTACTGTTGTTGTACACGAAGGTCTGAGAAACTTCCGTCAGTCCAAATAGTTAACGTTAAGGTTAGTCCGCATCATGCAAGGTTGTGTATTTGTGAACGACCTATGTGTTAAAATTTATTATCCCAAAACAGTAATTGAGATGCTTTCATGGATGTTGGTAGTCAGTAGATGTGAAAGATAACAAAAATTTCCAGATGCGTGTACCAGGTGAGGCTGGACAAGGCCACACTCCTCTTGTCTGCTCCTCACTGTGAGTTAGTGTCTCTGTGGCAGTCTACTTAACCCAGGGCTGTTTTGGATTGTCATGCTTCTGTTGGTGATTTTCCTGTTCAAAATGGTTCCAACCGCAGGGCTGGTGTGTGCTTAGCGTTCCTAAGGGTGGGCTGTGACTTGCATTTGGAAGAAATGTCTGTATGTTAGAAAGTCACGGTTGCCCGTGTCTCCAGTGCTCATAAAGTAGCCGTATACTAAAAGGGTTTTTGTTTTTTTTTAAGTAGAGACAGAAATAAAACAAAGTTATGTGTTGATTGATTGAGGACAGTGTGTTGGAGGTTTGTAGGACTCTGACCCTGATCATCCCGGTAGGATTAGAGGATCCATAAGTGTTGATGGAGTGTTCAAGGTCACTAGGACTGGCACCTAGTAGTGACCAGGGTCACTGGGGGAAAGCCTCCCCTTCCATCCTTCCCAGTCCTGAAAAGTACGCCAACCCCATTGGGTTCCGAAGGGTCTTGAGACAGTATTGTGGTTGTGTTATTATTATGTATGTATTACGTTTCGTGTGCATCCCTGCATGAGGGAGTGTATGCTGTGTTGGATCAGAACTGCCGACCAACAGTAGAGCTTAAATGAAAGGAAATCAGAGTAGAGCACGTTCTTTCCCTGGAAGCCCTGTCATTTCTTCATCTGCATCAATAGCTCTGTAGTGTGGTCTGTGTAGATTTTCTGTGGCCTCCTGAGCTGGTGCCCTGGCAATCAGAGCATAGCATATTCTTTCTCCAGAAGCCCTGTCATTTCTTCGTCTGCACCAATGGCTCTGTAGAGTGGTCCGTGTAGAATTTCTGTGTCCTCCTGTGCTGGTGTCCTGGCAATGCAGAGTCCAGGTGAAAAGAGGCTCCATGGGACCCTACCATGTGGGAGAAGTTGCTTTTAGGTCTACAGAAGGCTTTGCATTTCACTATATGTTATTCTGCAAGTTTAAGGGAAAATA